>APFE031577023.1:143213-160266 GCA_000404065.3 Pinus taeda
TTGATGTTTAACCCTACTAGTTTGGATGAGGTTTGTGTCCAAGCTACCCATTTAGAGGCAAGGGGAAAAACACATTTGAAGAGGGTAGAAACAAGCCCGCTAAGGGGAAAAACAAAGAGAATACCTCCAAGGGAAAGGGAAAAAAGAATGCATCTGTCAAACATGAGAGTGAGAAAGTGATCTGTAAACACTGTTCTAAACCAGGCCATGAGGAGAAAAATTATTGGAAAATACATCCTGAAAAAATATCTCAATTTAACAAATCCAAAGGGAAACAGAAAACTACTGCTACTACATCTACTCCACAAGATTTAGGGGATGATTCAGGTGATGAAACCAAAATTACAGCCATGGGTTTGAAAAACATGAAGGGAAAAGAAATGGAAATTCTAGCCAACACTAGTACCTCAAACTGTCATGTACAAGATCCTAATGAGGAAGAAAGAATTGAACTGTTTCATGTGAGGGTGATTTCAAAACATACTAAGATTGACACACTTTTTGATAGTGGGTCACAAGCAAACCTCATATCAGAAGACTTGGTCAAGCAGCTTAAACTTGATACTGTTCCACATCCGACGCCATATCCACTTGGATGGATTTTCAAGGATTCAAATTTACAAGTTTCAAGAAAGTGCACATTGCGCTTTGCAATTACTACACATTTTATTGATATAGTTGAGCTTGATGTGGTACCTTTTGATATAGCAGGAATTGTTTTGGGAAGTCCTTACTTGTTTGACAGGAAAGCTATCTTTCATTGCCATGAAAACAAATATCATCTTTTCAAATATGGCAAGGAGTTCATTGTTAGAGCTCATCGCAAGAAGACAAATATAGTGATGGTGAATGCAAGACAGGTAAAAAGGCTGGTCAATTCAAGTAAGAATTTTTTTCTTCCTATGATTAAGCCCAAGGCTGATGTGAATCATGAGTCATTTGACAATTGTGATCCAAAACTTAAATCAGATCTGTATGATGTAGTTGATTTATATCATGATATATTTCAGGAGCCAACAGTTTTGCCTCCTAAGAGGGAGATTCAACATGAAATCCATTTGCATCCAGATTGTCCTCTTCCAAACATAGGCATGTACTGCATGTCTATCATGGAAAATGCTGAAATAAATAAGCAAATCAAAGACTTGTTGGACAAGGGTTTCATAAGGCCAAGTACTTCGCCATGTGGGTCACCGATTGTACTGATTCCAAAGAAAGATGGCACTTGGCGTATGTGTGTTGATTTCAGGCCTTGAACAAGATAACAGTAAAGAATCGTTACCCACTACCAAGGATAGATGATTTGCTAGACCAACTAAAAGATGCTCGATATTTCACTAAGTTAGACTTGTGCAGTGGATATCATCAAGTAAGAATTGAAGAAAGTGACATTTGGAAGACAGCGTTTAAAACCAAACAAGGACTCTTTGAATGGCTTGTGATGTCGTTTGGTTTGTGCAATGCACCTGCAACTTGGATAATGTCTTGCGTCCTTTTCTTGATGATTTCGTTATTGTCTACTTAGATGACATCTTAATTTTCAGAAAGTCTAGAGAAGATCATGTCATGCATGTTAGGAAAGTACTTGATGTTTTGAAGAAGAATAAGTTATTTCTTAAAATGTCAAAGTGTGAATTTGGAAGGACTTCTTTGGTTTATTTGGGACACATAGTAGGAGGAGGTGCTTTGAGAATTGATCCTGCTAAGATTGAGGCTATTGTGAAGTGGCCTACTCCCAAATCCATTACAGAGGTAAGAAGTTTTTTGGGTGCAGCTCAATATTGGAGGAAGTTCATCTCTAACTTTTCTTCTATAGCAGCTCCTATGCATGCAGTGACAAATGTGAAGCGTGCTTTCCAGTGGGGAGGAAAGCAGCAAAAAGCTTTCGAATCTTTGAAAGAGAAGATTAGTTCAGCTCCAATCCTTGCATTACCGGATTTGAGACAGCCATTTGAGATACAAACCGATGCTAGTGATTATGCCATGGGTGCAGTTCTTCTATAGCATGGTAAGCCTATTGCTTTTCATTCTGAAACTTTTAATGGTGCTGTTGTAAATTATCCTACCTATGATAAGGAGTTGTATGCATTGGTACAAAGCGTCGAAAAGTGGAAACACTATTTGATGGGCAAAGAAACCGTTATACATACCGACCATCAGCCCTTACAGTACTTGCAATCACAAAGCAAGTTACAACAGTCACGACACTTCAGATGGATGGGCTTCTTGCAACAGTTCCATTTGGTAATAAGGTACAAGAAAGGTACTCTAAATAAAGTTGCTGATATGCTTTCAAGGCCTATTATTGGTGCTGTTACTTTACTTAAGAATGATTCCATTGTACATGATAGTTACATAGAACAGTATGCATCTGATGATGAATTTAAAGATGTGTATGCTAGCTTGAGTAAAGGGAATCATGTAGAGGAAAATGATTATCACATGCATAACAATTTGTTGTTTCATTTGGAAAAGTTGTGTATACCACAGGGGGAGAGAATAAGTGTCATAAGAGAAGCTCATTCTTCTCTTATTGCTGGCCATTTTGGTGTAAGCAAAACAGTTGCACATCTACAGAGGTATTGCTATTGGCCTCGCATGGTAGATTTCGTTTTTCAAGGTTCATAAGAGGTTGTTCATTATGTGCTACAAGAAAGCCTAGTAATAGGAAGCTTGTCTTGTATACTCCTTTGCCGGTAACTTCTAGACCATGGGAGAGCATCTCTATGGATTTTGTAGGAGGTTTGCCAAAATCTAGAAAGCAGCATGATTATTTATATGTAGTAGTTGATCATTTCAGCAAAATGTGTATACTTATGCCTTGTAAGAAAACTATAACTGCTGAACAAACTGCTTAATTATTTTTTCATCATGTATGGATTCACTTTGGTTTGCCTACTTCCATTATTAGTGACAGGGATTCTAGATTTGTGGGGAATTTTTGGTCCAACCTATGGAAGATGATGGACACAAAGTTGAAGAAAAGTACTACTTTCCATCCGCAAACAGATGGACAAACCGAAGTTGTGAACAGCACCATTGTGCACCTCTTGAGAGGATATTGCAGCAAGCATCCCAAGCTTTGGGATGAACATTTGCACTACATACAGCATGCTTACAACCGTGCCAAGCACTCTTCCACAAACACCTCATTGTTTGAAGCTTGTTTTGGTTACTTGCCCAAATCACCTCTTGATTTCATCCTTGAGAAAGATGTCGCCATTGAGGGACATAGTGATATTGACAAAGCTTGTTCATTCATTGAAAGAATTCATCAAATACATCAACAAATTCAAGAACAACTTGAGAAGAGTCAAGGCAAGTACAAGGAAAGACACGACAAGCATAGAGTCGATCACAAGTTTCAAGAAGGGGATGAGGTATGGTTGTACATTAGTAAGGAAAGGATGCAAGGAGAAGGTAAAAAGCTGAAGCCTATTCGTTATGGTCCATTCAAAATCCTCAAGAAGGTTGGAAATAATGCTTTTCAATTAGATTTGCCTTCCTACATGCAAATGTAATCTATTGTTAATGTGGAGAACTTACGTTTGTATGAACCTCCTTTGATCACTGATCATGAAAGCGCTATTCAGTTGCCATCTATAGAAGATTTATCGCCAGAATTCTTAGATGAGCTGAAAGAAGATACAATCCTTGACAGAAGGACACGCACTTCAAGGAGGGGCAATGTAGATTATGTTCGGGTGGGTTTCAAAGGCAGCAAACTGAACAAGGCAAAGTGGATGGAGGTGGAAAGAGTGAGGGCGTTGTACCCTCACCTCTTTAACAGGTAGTTGAAGGCTTTTGGGGTCCAAAAGCTTCCCAATGGGGAGGCGTGATCAGGGGCTCATGTCCCAAGTGTCGTAAAATGCTCAAAATTGAAAGTGCTCAAAATTGGCTCAAACCTAAATGACCGGATAGAGCTCTTCCTCCTGATTCCGGTGCCACAAACGGTTCAAAAAACGGTCGCCGTATGTGAAATTTATGTCAAAAACAAAATCGCCCAATAACCCTTAATTTTTGAATTTTGAAAAAAAATTAAAAAAGGAATATTCCACGGAATATTCCATGGAATATTCCTTTTTGAAGGGCCAATCAGAAGCCACCACGTGGCAAGCCCGGAGGCCGCTACATGGCCCAAGCTGACGTAAGCAAGCATATGTCAAATTTTTTGGTGGGGTTGTGATTTGAACCCCGACCTGCTGTTTATTAACCCTGCGCGTTACCATTGGGCCACAACAGCATTCATTGAAATTTAATGGAAACGTTTTGTATTTAACGTTTGAATTTGCTACGAGCGGGAAAAGAAGGGGGCCAGCCCCCCATTCCATATGACCAAGCGCCCGGAACCAAGGCCATAACCAAACAGCCAGCGCGCAATCCGAGGTAAACCACCGAGCTTTTTGCGGTCACATGCGCCATAACGGTCAGTTAAACTGCAGTTCTAGTTGGCGGATTTTTTGGCGGAATGCCAAATTTGGCGGTCCCGCCATAATTGGCGGAGCTTAACTAAAGTTAGCTGGAGTTTTTTTAGGGGAAACTGGCAGTTGGGAGTAAATGGCCATAACTTTGGCTAGGAAAGGCGGTTTTGGACGATTTTTTTTTTTTATTTTGGGTATTTTGGACATTTTGAAGCCGTTGGCACAGGTATTTCAGCCATCAGAGGTCATTTACATAGTTTTTGGAGCCGTGGAAGTTCTAGGAGCCACTAGGGCCCAGTATTGTGAGAACTGTTTCAGGTTGCAGGTATCCATTGGAGGTGAACCAGCAATCAATCCTGAAGGATTCATGTGTTTTGAATCTGATTTTACAGTCTATTTCGCCTGTAGAGACTTCTATTCAGCTGTAAATTCATTTTGAGCATTTAATTAAAATTAGGACTGACCCATTTGGGAGCCTTGGACCCAGTAGACGTAGCCCAGGAGGGGTGAACTGCTTCATCAACTTCTTTTGCATCTGTGGTTGATTTATTTTGCAGAACAAATTCATTTTAATGTGTTAAATAGTAAAAGGAAATAATTCTGCTATGCTTGAATGGATCATGAACAGCTGAAAATTTCATTTGTTTCTTTACTACAAGAAATGGGAATCTTTTAAACATGTTCACTACTGAATTGAATACCTTGCAAACCTTTTTCAAGTAGTTTCAAATTCAGATCAGTAACCTTTACTATTGCTTTTTACTTTTACTGTGCATTTCAGGTTTTTACTATGTTTTTCAACAGTAAATCCTTTTAGATTTTATGTCACATCGTAAAGTAATTTAATATGATCTTTATATTTGTCTTCAAACTATAAGCAGGCTTTTTTCTTTGTAAGCCTGGAACAGAAGCTTTACCTGCAAAACATAGAAATTGTTAACAAAAACAAGGTGATAGAGAAGGTCTTCAATGGCTTTATAGAGCTTGAAAGGACATTAGAAGGAGTCCAGAGCGTATCAGAAGGTGAAACATTGGTTTAATTGGTCGCAGAGGCTTTATGGAGGGTTTACTGTGAAAATAGGCGAAAATAGAGCAAAATGGTGATTTTGGTGTTTAAATGGAAAAACAGTTCTTTTTTGAATTACGGCGCAAAAATGAACAGTGGTTATTTTGTAGTTATGCGGGAGGCGGTTTTGGTTTTCATCGCACCGCTTTATGAGGCGTGGTGGTTTTGGGAGGGTCACCCGATGCAATCTAAGCATGACACGTAGCAAAGGAGGATGGTGGAATACCACTTTTCGGGTGGGTAATGCCCGTACAGAGAGTCAACCAGAAATTTGCCAAGGGCCGTTGGATTTGGATGCCTTAGATCGGATGGTGGTGGAGCAAAGGAGCAATATGGAGGGTCCCAACGACTAATTATGGTGGAAATGGCTTTATTATGGCTTAAATCTGATATTTAGTGGTTAAATGGAGGTTTAGTTATTTCTTCATTTAAATCATAAACAAAAATTTAACAAAGAAAACCTTCGCAAAACACATATGGCAGACTTGAAATTTTATGAACTCAAGCGGATAATGATATCGGGCCCGGGTTTATATCGCATATTGCAATCACATTTTAGCGGGGGAAAGCCCATCGCAAAGGAATGTGATAAGGGCCAGACACGACGTAGGAATAAATGATGTATTATATGTGATCAGGTTCGGGTCTCGATCGCATATCGGAGATCGCAATGGTGGAGTGTTAATGCTTAAGTCGGGACTTGCGATGGAGGCAGATGTGATATGGCTATGAAATGTGATATATATTTGGACGGGTTCGGGTCCTTTGTGTATCGCATATCGCAATCGGAGGGGAGTGGATGCACATTAAAAGGCTTGCGATCCGCCGATGCGATGCTTTATTAAAATACAGTTTTATAATAAAATTAAGGTTTCGGGTTATTTAATAAAGGGAATTAACATATATGGGAAAATGGAGTTTTAGGGGTTTAATACTATAGTTAGTGTTAATATGAAATATGAGCGGAAAAGGGGAAATTATATGAAATATGAGTGGAAAAGGGAATTATATGCAAAAAGGGGAAAATACTAAGTATTATGATTTTTATGAGTTTATTTGATTTTCATATATATGCATCAATACTTAGGGTAAACACCTTTTTGTGGGTTTTTCAGGTAAAAGGGGATTTTACATGGGATTTTCACTTTTCCTAGGAAAAAAGGGTTTTGACCTTAGGAAAAGGGGTTTTTTATGAAAAAATGAATGAATATGAATTATTTTTTTTTCTGTTGTGGTTCACGGCCTGCAACTGGCTGCTACATCCACAGGAACGGATCACGGCAGTTCCCCGAAGGGAACTGCTCGTCGGCTTTTTCTATGCTAAGCCTGGCCCCAAGGGCGTCGAGGAGATTTGACCCCGTGACCTCCCATTAGCGAGGTACTTAGCAACGGGAACTCGACCATTTGAGCTATCCCTTGGGGTTTAATGAATATGAATTATATGAAGGTGGGAAGGGGAAATTAGTAAATATGAGGATGAATGGGGATGAATGGGAAGTTAATTAATTGATCTTATAGACCTCTATTTGCTTTGTGCAATTGCATCATGAACATAGAAACATATGGTAAAACATGATAAATGTACATTTGTCCAATGAATTATCAAACTTCTGCAACCTTTTCTCTACTTACCCTTTGCTTATCCTATCATTTTTTCTTCACTTAGTGGGTGCATTTAAGCTAGCAAACACTTTTCCTTTCTTTTTATTTTACAAAAGTAAACTATCTAATTCTAACCTTATAACATCCAAGGACTTAGATTAAACTAATGAGAACCTTATTATTCTCTACCTAACTACTGATCTGCCAAGATTAAATAGTTTGGCCAGATCTTTATTCTCTAACTATAACATCAAATTTAAATCATGAAGCAGTCAAGGTTAAATTGTTTGACTGTCATGGGTTATGGCATTTTAGACAAGCTGCACACAACCATTATTTTGCAGAAACAATAGTAGTGGCATTTAGACTTGCTCACTTTCAGAGTTTATTTGTTTTCTTTTATTTCTAACCTAACATTTTCTTTTTGTCTTGATTTTTTAGGACATCTAACCTAACATTTTCTTTGATATCGACGTCATCATCAAGATATTTTCTTTTAAAACATTTTATTCACTATTATTATGTCCATATCCTAACTTGACATTTTTTTCAAATATTCTATCTTATCAAAACCAAAAAATGCTACAACATTGGCTCCAACTAGGGACTGCTTTGTCCTGTAGAATGCAGAGAACATACAGATCCATGTGCCTTCTCCTCGGGCTATGGAGTCCTTACTGTAAGAAAAATCACACTAACATCTTAAAAAGTAAAGAAAACTGGAGTATTTACAATGAAAACTATTTCAACTTCTTAGTACTGAATGTAGTGTTTGAGAAACCTTCCATTTACAAGATAAATGGAATATAGCCCCTCAAGATTCTGCAGCACAAAAGTGTTGTTACCCTTCACTTCAGCAATTGCTAAAGGTCCAAACCATAGTTTGTCAAATTTTCCATGCTTTCCTTTCTCTTCTCTCCTAGCATCCCATCTAAGAACTAGATCACCTTCGTTAAAGTCTCTTTCCCTGGCTCTTCTGTCAAACAGGGCCTTCATCTTATTCTGATATTTCTTCAATTTGAGTTGAACTTCATCTCTGTTCTCATTGAGTTCAATAATCTGATTTATCCTTCTTGAAAAATCATCAGGTTCATCAGTTGAATCCTGCAGGAATTTTAAAACAGGGAAGGCCAAATTGGTGGGGAAGATTGCATCTTTCCCATAGACTAACTGAAATGGGGATTTGCCAGTTGATCTCTTTGGAGTAATTTTGTTTACCCATACTGCATAAATCAAATGTGAACCCCAGCTATTCTTATGATCAACTAGAGTCTTTTTTATTACCTTTACCATGCTTTTGTTTGATGACTCTACAAGGTCATTACCTTGAAGGTAGTATGGAGTTGAATGATGTAACAGAATCTGATATTTCTGGCAGAAGTCAATCAATTTAACACTGGAAAAGGTTGTTGCATTTTCAGTGACAATTTGAGTTGGGCAACCAAATCTAGATAAGATATTCTCCTCAATAAACTTAATTACTACTGAATCAGTAACATTTCTGACTGGAATTGCTTCCACCCATTTAGTAAAGTAGTCTGTTGCAGTGAGGACCCATCTATGCTGATTACTTGAAGTGGGGAGAATATCTGCAACAAAATCTAATCCCCATTGAGAAAAAGGTTTTGAAACTATTGATGGAACAAGTTGAAGAGATGTTAATTTTTGTTTACCAGCAAACATTTGACAAGGAACACAACCTCTGACCTTTGCCCCTACTTGTAAGAACAATGTAGGCCAATAAAATCCTCTCCTCATAATCTTGTATGTTGTTGCTCTCCAAGCATAATGTCATCCACAAAATCCTGTATGAAACTAATCAATGATTCCTTCAAATTCTGATTCTGTTAAACATAATAACAAAATATTCAGTAGATCTTTACAGTATAAATTTGCATTTATAATGCAGTACTTGACTGATTTTAACTTAAGGGTTTCAAACTGGCTTTTGGAGAATGACGTTGGACACTCAAAATGGATCAAGAAATTTACAATATCTTGATACCAGTTTGACAACAAGAATTTTTCATCAATGTGTATAGGACTGATCTGCTCTGAAGGTAGAGGTTCTTGTGGATTCTCCCCTTCTACAAGGACAGAAGGTTCTTGTGGATTCTTCCCTTGTATTTCTAAAACATAATTGATTCCAAGTACTTTGCAGTTGGATTCAAGTAGAAGATTGGCTAATCCTTGACCTTTTACTAGATTGGTAGTCTTGATATTTAGATCAAACTCCAGAATTTGAGTGATCCAACTACCTCTTTTCCCATCGATGTCTGGCTGGGTTAGGACAATTTTCATAGCACCATTAGGAACATAAGCAGTAATAGGTGAATGTAAGACATACATTTTGAATGATTTCAGGGCTTGAATGAGGGCATAGGCTTGCTTCTCAATGATGTCATACTTAAGCTCAACATCTTTCATAACCTTGCTGAAAAAGCCTATGGGTTGGTCATGGGAATCTTCATTTTTTTGTAATAGAACAGCAGCAAGGGTTGTTTCAGAGGCAAAAGAGAAAATACTAAATGGCTTAGTATAATCAAGGCTGGCTAAGGTGGGAGCTTCAGAGATATCCCTTTTTATTTTTTCAAATTCATGCCTAGAAGACAGATTCCATTTGATTTCATGGTCCTTTCGGAGGATGTTAGTTATATCTTTTACAATCTCTGCATAATTTGGAATAAACCTCCTTAAAAAATTAATCTTTCCTAGAAAAGCTTGAATCTCCTTCTTGTTTATAGGTAAGGTTAATGATTCAATGACATATACTCGTTTGGGATCAATTACTACTCCCTCCTTTGAAATAATATGGCCCAACAATTTTCCTTCTTTAACAAAAAACAAGGACTTCTTAGGGTTCAATGATATTCCAAATTTTCTACACCTGTCAAGAACCTTCTTCAAGTGCTTTAGATGTTTCTGATCAGATTTAGAAAAAACAGTTATGTCATCAAGATAACTAACCACAAATTTATTTACCTTACCCATAAAATCTTGTCCATAGCTCTCTGAAACGTTGCTCCAGCATTGGTTAAGCCAAATGGCATCCTAGCGTACATGAATGTACCCCAGGGTGTAGTAAAGGTTGTCTTCTCTCTGTCTGTTGTATCAACATTTACCTTATTATAACCTGAAAAACCATCAAGCATAGAAACTCTTAGTTCTCCACACAGAGTCTTAGTTCTCCATTTTCTTTCTAATGGGAACTAGATTTGCAACCCAATTAGAATATCTAAGAGGGATGATGATCTGAGCATCTAGCATTTTCTTAATCTCCCTTTCTACAGTTGGTAAAAGGGATGGATTTATCCTTCTAAGTTTTTGTTGATAAGGTTTTGCTTCTAGCTTCAAAGGAATCTTATGTTGTATTAATGAAGTATCATAGGTTTTTAGATCAGCATAAGTCCAAGCAAATACATCCTGATAATTTTGCAGTAACTTAAGAAATTGAGCTTTGATCTCAGGGTCTAGAGATGCACATATTTTGATGTTTTTGATATCTTCATTAGTTCCAATGTTAACCTCTTCTATGTCATCTTCTGAAGAAATGGACTGAGGGTTTCGGAGGATATCATTTTGATCAAACAATTTTTCTAAAGGGTGAGTCCTTTTGGAATAAAATTATTTGACAATTGAATAATGTCATGATTAGCAATTTGGGTTTTAAAGTCTGAAGTATCATTTCCATCTGCATTTTCATTTATTTCAGTTCTATCTTCAACAATTTGTATAAATTAAAAATCATCTATTACCTGCAGAAATGATTTCAACTGTTCATCATCTTCAAAAAATTGCCAATGTTTCAAATTATCTGGGTTAGATGGCCTATATTTGGCTTGTATCTTATAGAGTACATCAGTATGATCAGGGATTTTAAAAGAACTGGCAGAGACAGCTAAGGCATCTACTTGAATATTTTGATCTTTGGGAATATGAGTCAAACTAAAAGCATCAAAGAATTTTTCAACTGAATCCCATACATCATTTCGGTAGGAACTAAGTCTAGGGTGATTGGTCTAGAAAGCATTTCTTACTTGCTTAACAATGTTGGAAATAATACTGAGAAGGGGGGGGGGTGGGGGCGGTAGGGTAAATCAGTATTAGCAAATCAATACTTTTTCATTTTCATACTCAGATTCATATACGCTACTACAGTTAAGGATATCCACGTATATACGCGACTGTGTTAAAAGCAACTAGCGTACATGCAGTGACCTTTATGATTTAGTTAGTTTATCTTCAGTGAATGCATCAGATAACCCGTAACAATCATGGTCGAACTTCACCCTTCAACAGACATTCATTTCACACCACCTTTGGCCTAATGATCTTCTCCTTATATAGGTTTAGGCTTTTCTCAATACCATGGTCCAAAACTACCTTGGACCCAATACCTGGGGTCGTCACTTCGGACCAAATACCATGGACCAAATACCATGGACCAAATACCACGGACCAAAAACCATGGTTTCCAACATGTACGCACCTTTACTTCTATGAACCCGTGTGTACGTGCCTACTGTTCCGCTAACCTGCGTGTATACGCGCTTCCATCAAGGTTAACATGCGTATATCTCGTACGCGCCTTTTGCTCAGATAACCCGCGTATATATGCACTTTCATCACGGTCAACCTACATATATCTCTCTTTACCTGTTAAAACTATGATCTGTCCTCTAAGTGAGTTGCCATCAAGGACAACACCTGTACCATAATTCCAACAATCTCCCCCTTTGGACTTGATGGCAACAACCATACCAAGTCACTCTCCCCCTTTGACATCAAGGGCAAAGGGCGGACCAAGATGTTCTCTTCTTCGGTATACCCTCTTCTATCCATACTCCCCCTGAGTACCTGCTGAAGTCTCTTATTGAGCTCCCCCTTTGTTCATGCCAAGATGTACCATTCCGTCCATGCTCCCCCTAAGCACATGTAAGGTCTTTATAACAAAGACCAACAATCTATTCAAGACCATGATAGCCATCAACAACTATCATACACTATATATGGTCTGTACCAAAAGCATCAGCATCCTACAACCTGCAACACCATTCTTTTGACCAACCAGCAAAAATATTATTTAACCATATAAGCATCATTATCAAAGACTTCTCATCAAAATGCCAACAATGCATTATTTAAGTATAGCTCCCCTTGAGTCTGTGCCAACCATCAAATACCATGACCAAACCATTTCCTGAGACTGATCTGCTAATCTTTTCTTCCATAAACGCGACTTGGCAGCCTCTATCTCGCGTATATACGCTACTTGTCTTTATTATATCAGCGTATGCAAAATGGAATATTGAAGGTCTTCACTTCAGTTTCCTCTGTGTCTGTTATGTCAACTAACCGAGTTATGTCACACCTTTCAGTCTCTAATTCTGTCTTCTTCAATTCCTGGAATTGCGATGATGTATAGTCTTCTTGCTTTGGATTTTGAATTTTGTTCCTGCATTCCCTTTCTTTATGTCCAAACTTGTTACATGCATAGCATCTTACATGTTTCATATTCCTTCTGTAGCAATCAATTGCTTTGTGGTCACATATTGCAAGAAAAACAATATCCTCTGAAATATCTGGAATGTGATATTCTTGTGTGATGGTCTTGAACCATTCTACTTCTGCATCTGGCTGCAACATGTCCAAGATTATGACATACATAACATTCAACATTATTCAATGGAGGAAGTAATCGTCTATCTCTTTCATAGTTTGGACTAAAGGATTTTCTTTAAGGAATTTTTTTCCTTGGTTGTTCCTTGTTGGGCATTTCAGATCTTATTAGAGTTCCTTGCCTCACCTTGTGAACTAGATTCACCTTCAACAGATTCATAAAAGCCAAGACTAGTTTTGATAGTAGGGGATCTTTGACTACCAAGAATGTCATCCAAAATCTTAGTACTATCATGAAATCATAACAGTTTATCCTTTTCTTCTAATTTACCTTTTAAGATATTTACCTCAACCTGATGTTGTTCTTCCTGTTCCAGATACTGCTTCCTTATGTTTTCTTCAACTTTTCTTCCTTCTTCCACTTGTTGCCTTAATTCGATCACTTCATGTTCTTGTTCTTCAAGAGCTTCTCTATTCTGCTTCTTTGATTTTTCAAGATCTTCTTTTAGAGAGAGGATCTTCAATTCAAGTCTCTGAATTGTTATGCTCTGATCTTTTACTACATCCTGCAATTTCTCCCTTACTCTGGTTACTATCTCCAATTGTTCGTTTAATCTGGTAACTTCTTTTGATTCTACTTCCTTATTTTCATATGCCATGAGACTTTTAATGTCTTCACTACTATTGAATGAGTCATTACTTTTAACATGGGTATAATAGCTTCTATTACCTTTTTCAGGCATCATTCCTTTGTTATGAGGGCATCTAGTAGCGTAGTGACCAACTCTACCACATGAAAAGCATTTGAAAGGTAGCTTACCTTCGAACCTTCCAGATCCTCGTTGAAGATTCTTGACAAAATTTACTTCTTCCTCCCCTTCTGAAATGTATCCTGATCCATTCGCTGATACTTCAAAAGCAGCTTCTCTCATATCTGATGGTCCTCCTATTCTCATGTCAAAAGCAGTTAAGATTCCGTGAAGCTGTGACATAGTGATTTTCTGCAGATTCTCCTTTTCTTCTATGGCAGACACTTTGGAATCAAATTTAGCAGACAGAGATCTTAAAGCTTTTTCAACTAAGACAACTTCCTTAAATTCTTCACCCATATTCCTCATACAATTGACAATCTCATCTATATGCAGAAAATAATTAGCTATGCTTTCATTGCTATGCTTCTTAAGGTTTTCATACCGTATTCTGAGAGTTTGAAGCTTTGCTCATTTTACCTATTCATCTCCTTCGTAGCTTAGAATGATTTTGTCCCATATTTCCTTGGCTGATTTGAAATGCATGACCTTCATGAATTCGGATTGTGACAAACTTCCCAATAAGACAGTAACAACTTTGGCATTGAGTTCATATTTCTTTCTCTCTGCTGTATCTGTAGGAATTGTTGATGGATATGTGTATCCTCCTTCCACGATTCCCCAGACATCCGTTCCAAGCGATTGCAGATATGTTGTGGTTCTTATCTTCCAGTGGGTAAAGTTGCTCCCATCAAAGATTGGTGGTCTGATGGATGCCTCTCTTTCTTGATTAGCCATTCTGATGGATCTTTCCTTCAAGTGATCAAGCTTCTTCTGAAGAACCTACTTTGATACCAATTGTTGGAAATAATACTGAGAGGGGGAGGGATGAATCTGTATTAGCAAATCAGATACTTTTTCATTTTCATACTCAGATTCATATATGCTACTTCAGTTAAGGATATCCGCGTATATACGTGACTGTGTTAAAAGCAACTAGCGTACATCCAGTAACCTTTATGGTTTAGTTAGTTTATCTTCAGTGAATGCATCAGATAACCCATAACAATCATGCTCGAACTTCGCCCTTGAATAGACATTCATTTCACACCACCTTTGGCCTAATGATCTTCTCCTTATATAGGTTTAGGCTTTTCTCAATACCATGGTCCAAAACCATGTCGAACCAATACCTTGGACCTAATACCTGGGGTCGTCACTTCGGACCAAATACCATGGACCAAATACCACGGACCAAAAACCATGGTTTCCAACATGTACGCACCTTTACTTCTATGAACCCGCGTGTACGTGCCTACTGTTCCGCTAACCTGCGTGTATACGCGCTTCCATCAAGGTTAACATGCATATATCTCGTACGCGCCTTTTGCTCAGATAACCCGCGTATATACGCACTTTCATCACGGTCAACCTGCGTATATCTCTCTCTTTACCTGCCGCACTATGATCTGTCCTCTGAGTGAGTTGCCATCAAGGACAACACCTGTACCATAATGCCAACAAACAATAAGTTATGAATCAATAAAAACACTTAAGTTTTGAACTTTTAAGCTTTTGGCTAATTGAAATCCTAAAAGGAAAGCTTCATATTCAGCAAAATTATTGGTAACTTCAAAATCTAATTTACATGATTGGGTTATATTTTCTTTTTCAGATGAAATTAAAACTACTCCAGCTCCTGCCCCATATTTAGTGCAAGAGCCATCAAAGAACAGTTTCCAAATATCAGTTTGGTTTGGTTCAGGACTTTCAACTACCTCTTCAATTTTGACTTGAGTTTTATGTTGGTTTGAAGTCAGTTGAAAACAACCAAAGTCTTGATCTATTGCATAAATTGGATGGTTCCTTAGCTGGTCAGTCTTGCAAACAGTATGTATAAATCTTACCTCTCTATATAATCTTGATTTCTCTCCTCCATAAACAGGAATAGTATCATATGACATATCCATCTGCAGAGTTCCCCTAATTTGGCACAACAAGACCTAGAAAGGGGCATTCCAAACTTGGGAGGGATATCTGTGACAAATATATCAAGTACTACACTTTTCACTGCAATTTGGGCAAGGGTAACTACTAGATCCTTGATCAATCCCAAACAAGGCACCTTTTTAGAATCAAAGGTATACAGGTCATGGTAGGATCTAGTTATGTCGAGTTTCAAATGGTCCATGATAGATTTTGGAATAAGGTTGTGTGATGCTCCTAAATCAAGCATACAATTATACAACATGGAATCATTTGTTTTAAGAGTTACATAGAAAGGAGGGACTATCTCATCTATCATGTCTGAGCTAGGGCCAAAAACTACTGCTGGTTTTTCATCATGCAAACTTATGACATCACCTTCAGCTTCAACCGAGGTATTTTGTATCCATTTAGTGACTTGGCTTTTGTAACTAGGGTTTTTACAAAGCTCTGACAATGGAATTGGGATCTTAACGCTCTCTAATTCTTTTTCAACATTAAATGTAGTCAAAATGTTTTTACCAGCTTGGGTAGTATCAATTGACTGATCTAAAGGCTGAATAAGAGTTGTTTGAGCTTCAGCAATTTTGGTACGTGGTTCAATTATTGGAGTTTATGTTAGAAAATTATATATTACAAAGCAATGGAACACATAAAATATTGCAGAAATATAAACACAGAAAAATGCATAAAACAAGAGAGACACAAATATACATGGTTCACCCAGTTTGGGCTACGTCCACGAAGAAACAGCCATTCCTTCTTTTATTATATTATCCATCAAACTAAAGAGATACAACCTACAGCAGATCCGCTGTAACACCCTCTTTGATCTCAATCTCCTCTCTCTTCCTCACTTAGAATACAGATATACATAGACGTAATACAATTCCCTCATATATAGCGAGGGGTTGCCTTCTAGGGAAAAAAAACCCTAAACTAAACATAACTTCTACTGCCAGGTCATCCGCCTAATGAACGGCCCAAATTGACTAGAAATTACTAGACTTTTACAAGGCAATTTTACATCTATTTTTAGCTTCGAGGACGTTGTCCCCAAACCCCCGCCGGGGGACCGTTGGCCCCCGGACCCCCACAGGGGGGCCAAGTCCCCCCTGCACCCCCCCGCATGGAGGGGTGTATAGTCTTCCTGGGGTATACATCCGGCTAAAACCTTTGAATACAGAATATAATCAGGGTCCACACCCAACAATCTCCCACTTAGAGACTGATTATAGCAACTCCACCGCTGCTTCATTTGCAAGACAATGACTCCACTTTAGACCTGGTTGTTTCTCATTTTCTTCATCATACTTGAAGACCAATTGAAACTGAGCAGATTCTCAGTTTCTCCCTGGTTACAACTTTTGTTAACATATCTACAGGATTCTGGCTAGTGTGTATCTTTTCTAACTTCAACTGTCCATCTTCCAATGCTGGCCGTATGAAATGGTACTTGAGTTGTATATGTTTAGTCTTGGAATGAAATGCAGAGTTCTTTGCAAGATGTATAGCACTATGGTTGTCACTGTATAACCTGCCCAACTCCTGCTTCTTACCCAATTCATCCAGAAACCTTTGTAACCAAATCATTTCTTTACTAGCCTCTG
>APFE031577029.1:11875-39480 GCA_000404065.3 Pinus taeda
TCGGCATGTATAAATATGTATTGTAACATTGAAAGTAACATAATGAAAAATCAAGCTGGTAGTCCCAGTTTTGGGATCTAGTGGGAAATCTCTGTGTATATGTGTTTTATGTGTTATGCTCTCGCATTTTTATTTTTCCTATGATTTAGAATTCGTGTGCAGGTAATTTTTGTACGGGGTTAAAAACTATATTTGGTATCAGAGTTGTTTTGGCTTCAAGGGGATGCCTTTGTTGCTGAGGTGTTTCACTCGAGCCTGTGGCAGACCCTGTTCAGTGGGAGATCTGCGAGATTGATTCTAGTGGTGAAAGAATATGGCGAGAAGCGGACAGATAGAGATTGAGAAGTTCAATGGTCAGATTTTTGAGTTGTGGAAACTCAAGATGGAGGATCTCTTGGTGGATAAAGATCAGTGGATCACGGTAGATCCGGGTACTAAACCAATGGGAGTGACCGATGAAGAATGGAAGAAGTTGGATCGGAAGGCAAAGAGTACAATATGATTGTGTGTGTTAGATTCAGTATTGCTGAATGTATCAGGGGAAGCTACGGCGAAGGCTTTGTGAGACAAGTTAGGGGCTTTGTACCAATATAAGTCTCTGGTGAATAAACTGTTCCTGCGGAAAAAGCTGTATAACCTGAGGATGAAAGATGGAGACTTGGTGACAGAGCATCTGAATGCGTTTAATACTGTGGTAAGTCAATTATCATCTGTTTATTAAACTATATACTATTTTTTGCTTAAGAGGTAAGTAGTCTAATTATATAAGTTAAATGAATGATTTAATAGCCTCCTAAGGGATACTGGAATTATATGTTTTTAATAGCATTTAACTATATTCTTATTCACAAAGCTAAATATTATTTTTTACTTAAGAGGTAACTAGCTCAATCATACAAGTTAAATGGATGATGACCCAATCATACAAGTTAAATTGATGGTGACCCGATTATTAGTTAAATAGTTGATGAATGCCAATACACTTAGGAGACCGAGGGAAGAAAGAAATAAAACTATCGTAACAAGGTTGGTAAGAATTCAAATTTTAGGGATGGAAGTGACATAAGTAGTTAAAAAATCACATATTCATAAGCACACTTAATTAATTGATCGATCAAACAATGATACACATATAACTAGATGAGTTGTATATAGAAACTGTCTTCAGCACACAATCAATTAGGTTCGACAAATCCATCATCCTCACACCACTATAGGGATCTATTTTAATGGAGAATATCTCTCATCCTAACTAGATTTAACAATCTCCTACTCTTTTACGTAGAAAGAATCACACCTAAGAATAGTAGGAGCTATAACTCTAGCACTCCCCCTTAATGACTACTTGTCTTAATCTTAATCAATAGAGTCTCATTGTGGTCCAATCAAAATGTTATCATCCAAATAAAGGAACCACCATCAATTGGAATGCATGGGTACCTAATCGTTGCAATTATCAGTCTACTAAGATGTCCTTTGTGTACATGGTTCGTTCAACGGCCATATCTTCATACATGTATCTATACCTTTAAATCCCCCTGCATCACCATTGTCATCATCCTTGGTTTTATCGACTTACCTGTAACGATGCTCTAGGTTTTGTTGGCTTATCCTCAAACATGCTCTAGGTTTTGTTGGCTTACCCTCAACCATGCTTTGGGTGTTGTCGGCTTATCCTCAACCTTGCTCTCAATGCTCCTAGATCACACTCCTAAGGAACCACAACACTCTATGAGAATCCCTATCCAGATGTTCCCTTTCTAACCTCTACTATTGCTCCAATCATTATCCTCAATTGTCTTTGTCACAAACAATGTCACATGCTCTCCAAAGATCTCTTTGTTTTATTCAATACCTCTGTGTCTTCCATGCTGCAAACACATAATTTAACTCAAAAGGTTCAACCTTCAATATTTGCTTCTCCAACGAGAACAATGGAATTCACTTCCATCCTAAAAAGTTTCCATGCTCCTCCCTTCAATTGAAGAATTGTCCTCACATTCCAACTAGAAACTAAAGTACCACAAATACAACAAACCAATTAGGAACCTACTATACTCTATGACCTAACATCAATTTGACCATGAAGTTTGATTCATTGAACTTCTTCTGGTTCTACTTCCATCTATCAAGATACATGGGTGTCATCTAATGTAATCGTCAGTTATCTAGGTAAGTAGTCTAAATACGAGATGTATCCATCTCAGCGTTACAGTGTTTGCACTTGCCATCAAGCATTATATTGCACAAATAAACAAACACTTCACAGAGAAAAAAAACAATAGCTAGAGCACCCTTCTAGCTACAATACTTCTTAATTTGTAGACTTCAAAATGATCTTTACATAAAAAAACATTCAAACACTAATACAAGCAACCAACAGAATCACAAGAATACAATTTTCCTCACAATCACAAGAATACAATTTTCCTCCTTTGTAATTTTTCAAATCTTGCCAATCTTTGTCTTCATCATTAGAATTGCAATTCAGTGATTGTCTTCAATCTCCTTATTTTCCCTGTCATTTGTTGGAGTAGTGAATTCTAACAAGAACAACTTTATCTTGAAATTCAATCCGCTAATGTCAATATGTTCATTAAATTACATACATTTTCACAATAAAACTACTAAACAAGAAAGCATACACAATCAAATGATCCAAAAAAGTTACCCATTTTGGTACTTATCGGCACCAACCTCAGTAATTCCATGGTCACTGCCACATGTTTCAAAGCATTTCATTGGTGCGTGCCTCATTTCAACCTTGATCGCAACACAACCCAAAGGGTCCTCCATTTATTTCTCCCTTTTCTAAGGAAAGCCAATCAAAATTAGCACTCCACCAGGGAATTATGTCTCTTATATAATGTATTATCTGAGGGTAGCAAGGCCAATTAGCAAGTCATCACTGCATTGCAGTTGGCCTTGGTAATTTGAAATGGGCCCTACAATCCTACCACATATGTTGACCCTGTTAGCCTCCTGCTGCAACAGGTTACTCATATTTCATGACGGACATTTTTACAGGCCAAATATGTCATACTTTGCATGCTGCAATGATCCATATTTGCTAACAGTCACCAAAGAAAGAGGCCAGGAAAGTGTGCTGGTCAAAGTTCAACTGCTGCATTCCAATTTTGAAGAGTTATTCCATTTTTGTACAATTTTCAGCTATAGGGAGGTCCAAACAGCTTAATCTTGGTCTCCCTAGGTTTCAATTTCCTGTTTTAGAATATAGAGAATGAATAATCTGTCCAAACAGCTTAATCTTGGCAAATTCTTAGATAGGTAGAGAATCAAAGGAGCCCAACTGCTTAATCTGGGCCCTTGGAAGAAATAAGTGTAGATATAGATAGGAAGAAATAAAAAGAAAAAGTTGAAAAGCTGGGTCTGCAAGTCTAAGTGCACCCAAACCAAAAAGAAGAAAAAATGTTAGGTAAGTAGGCTGGGTAGGTAATTTTGAGGTTGCAGAACATTGATTTATGATCAATTCCACATTTTCAAGTGTTATATTTATCCAAATCATAGTTATCAGGCAATTCCTATTTGAAATACTTCAAGCGAGGCATGTCTAACTCCCTTTTCTTCCTCTTCCCTAAATCATTTACTAACTTCCCCTAAAGAGGTCAAGATTCATTTGCCTTGGTAAAGATCTGCTTTACTCAAGGAGGGTCCATACTTTCTCAACAAAGTTCTATCTCCCCTTTAAAGCCTAAGATCTCTGAAACTTAGTGCTTTCTTGTCATTTTCATATTAACTCCTGACATTATTATGTAAATCCCTATCTATTTCCCTTCCCCCTACTAAAACTATGTTAATAATTCCCCTATGTAAATATCCCTTCCCTCTGGTTGAAACATAACCATAAATATCCCCTTGGGAATTACTAAGTTCATCTGGATCTTAGTAAGAACACTCATCTCTGCATAAATTTCCCCTCTGAGGTGTTTGGACTCCTTCCAAAACACAAAAAACCCCCCTCCAAACCATACCGCACCCCGCTCATTGCATTTTTTGGGATTTATTAATATCTGATTAATAAATAACTAAAGCGCCAAACCCATTAGCCCTTAACCTAATGTTTGAAACCCACCCGCGGCTGCAAATATTAGAGTTTAACGCGCGCGCTGTTTCACTAAACCTCGGTCATCTTTCCCTCCCGTCCACCGTGGGATCAACCCTCCCAGATCCGACGGCCCTCATGCATATCGGGCGCCCTCTTGTGATGGTTCGTTAGCACCCGATGTCCGATGGTTTTACCGTCGTACACCAGGACAGCTGGCGGCATCCTATTGCATCGGGCCACCCCTGACAAATACCACCTCTGTACCAAAGGCGGTCCGATGCATACCAAAAACCGCCCTCCCCTCGCATGACAGGAGCACCACGTCACCCTGCCACATCGCCTCAACCTAACCCCTTCCTGCCTGCGCCTGGCTCACGTCACCCTGCCACCGTGTCTCGCCACGTCATCACCCCGCCGTACTGCCACATCACCCTGCTGACATCATCACCGTACAAGAGGGTCCCACCGCTGATGTCATGCTGATGTCATCTGTCGTACCGCTGACGTCAGTAGCTAAAAAATGCGCAAGTGAAAAAATCAAGCTTCGGAAGCCCAAAATGAAAAACAGAGGCAGTTTTCGATGCACGATTAGCACGTCGCTATGGAAAATAGGCCGAAATGGAGAATCTTTAGGGAATCTTTTGATTCTTCATCCATTTTTGCACTGAAAAAGGCAGAAAAGCCTGATTTTGCTAATTTAAGCGTATCAGAAGACAGAGAGAGACCTGGTTCAGAGGTTAAAGAGTATCAGAGCAGATGTGAAGATAAAAACCATGTGAAAGAGTATCAATGTAGCGGCAAAGTGTATCAGAGAAGATCTTCTCAGGGCTCGAGGCGAATGAAGCATTAAAATAAAGGACCTTGAAACTCAAGAAGCAGTTAAGAAAGCATTCAAAGCTCACCAGCACAAATGACTGCACATTAAAGCTCACAGGAGATCAATGGACCAGAACTCAATGCACAGTTATTACAGAACCACTGCACCAAGCCATAGAGGACACCACATTAACTCACTTTTGATCCAGCTGCCACTGGCACAGCCCAAAGAAGACTTACTTACATTTATTTCCAGCATAAGTTAGGTTTTAGAAAGCTTTTTTCCTGCAGACCTGTTTAGGTCGGTTGTAATAAATACTTTTAGATATTTTACCTATATATACCACCCTGAAACATGTAAGAGGGGTTGGTTAGTCTTTGTTGGTTTGATATTTTGCTTGAGCAGAGACTCGCACTGTGAATGTGATAATTTCTATAATCAAAGATTGCTGAGATGCATGGATTCTAAAACTGTCTGCTGTGTCTAATTGGCCGAAGAGTGACTATGGAATTGTTGTGCTTCTACATGGTTCAATAAGTGTTCCTTAACTCTGTTTAGTTCTTCATGTTTGTTTTATCACCTATGTTCCACCATCTAAAATTTCAGAAAGGAAGAATAGTTTAGGATTTTCTTGGCAGCACCCGATGCTCAATTTATGTGATTTCTACATGCTTTTTCAGGAATAGTTATGAATATGCATACTTAAATGATCATGTTTACACTATTTCTTTCACATATGAATGTTAGTTCAGGAATTCTTAACTGCTCCTAGATATTAGATATCATTTTGGGATTCAACTGCGTTAATTAAGTCATTCAAACGTATGACCATTTCCATGAGAGGTAGTCGTAACTGACTAATTTCTCATGATTTTTGAATAGTTCACTTAGCACTCATTGCATCGGGTGATGCTCACAGGGGTGAAGAAGTGGGATTGAAACTAGTGAAATGTGGAGAACGAATCACATAGCATCAATCATCACTTCCGGGGCTTGCACCCGGTAACCAGGACTTCCCAGGAGGTCACCCATCCCAGAACTCCTCTGGCTCAAGCGCGCTTAACTGTGGAGTTTTTCCACAATCAAGCCCACTTAGCTTGCTACCCCATTTGCAAAACCTTAGCAAGTATTGTGCCTCATGAACCATTCAAGTAGAGATCCCTTGACTCTTTTTGAATTTAAGTATGGGGGATTACGCAGTGCATTATATTAGATATCATTTTTGGGATTCAACTGCGTTAATTAAGTCATTCAAACGTATGACCATTTCCATGAGAGGTAGTCGTAACTGACTAATTTCTCATGATTTTTGAATAGTTCACTTAGCACTCATTGCATCGGGTGATGCTCACAGGGGTGAAGAAGTGGGATTGAAACTAGTGAAATGTGGAGAACAAATCACATAGCATCAATCATCACTTCCGGGGCTTACACCCGGTAACCAGGACTTCCCAGGAGGTCACCCATCCCAGAACTCCTCTGGCTCAAGCACGCTTAACTGTGGAGTTTTTCCACAATCAAGCCCACTTAGCTTGCTACCCCATTTGCAAAACCTTAGCAAGTATTGTGCCTCATGAACCATTCAAGTAGAGATCCCTTGACCCTTCCCTGTTAGTTCATGAAAGATTCTTAATTGCCTTTCATCTCTGGCTTTCATCCCATCTTTTCAGCAATTGGTATTGTTTCATGTGTAGCTATCCCACTCCATAATCCTCTTGTGACCAAGAAAACGCAACAGCAAGCCTTAATCCATGACTCCATGCCCAATGGTTTGAAACTTATCACGCTATCCCTTGCCTCTTTGCTTGAATGCAACTTCCTTCCATTCAAACTCCATCCAAACAAAAAAATAAAAACCCTTGAACCCAATAGCTAGCCTAAAATCATCATCAACAAAGCTAAATCATTAAGAGAGAGCCCTCTTTGATTGCAGGTGGGCTAGAACCTGCAATCCAAAGATTGGTTTGTGGTTACCTCGGCCATATCCCTTCAAGAGCTTAGGGACAACCTGAGAGATAACAGACCCAATGTTCTCTAGAAAACTTTCTCAACCACCATAGTAGTCGTCCCAAAATGCTTTGCAGATGATGGGAAACTCATTACACTCACAAATGTAAACCAAATTCAAAATATCCTTCTAAAAACAACACCCACCAGAACTAGCTCTCACATTCAAAAACTTTGGACTAATCCAACATCATAAGTAATTTATGTAACATCTACTCCAGTTGCTTTGCATAGCGTTAATATTGCATTCATTAACAAGATTCTATGGGGGGAAACACATTTTCAACAAGTTTTGAAATCTCTGCATACGATAGGTTTGTAGAAATATGTTAAAATAGCTAATTACTTCCGCATGCAAAGCAATCTAGATTTAGAGTGCAAGTTAATTTGAGTCAAGTGTGTGATAGTTCGAGTTTAGTCTAATATTTGGAAAGGTTAAATTTAAGTTTTCATGTTTAAGTTAGCATTAGTTGACTCACTATTTAAAAGTACAAATACCCCATATTGAGTATTCCAGTCTGTGGATCTATCTTCGTCCGGATCTCTTCTGCGAGTCTACGGATCTCTTCTGCGGATCTATCTTCGTCCGGATCTCTTCTGCAAGTCTGCGGATCTCTTCTGCGAGTCTGCGGATCTCTTCTGCCTTCGTCCGGATCTCTTCTTCCTCTTTTGCCTTCGTCCAGATCTCTTCTCGATGAAAGAAACTAAACCCGTAAGCTCCTCTTCTGCGAATCTCTTCTGCCTTCGTCCGTATCTCTTCTGCCTTCGTCCGGATCTCTTCTGCGAGTCTGCGGATCTCTTCTGCGGATCTATCTTCGTCCATATCTCTTCTTCAAGTCTGCGGATCTCTTCTGCGAGTCTCTTCTGTGTCTCTTTTGCGGATCTCTTCGAAAAATAACTTCTATACTCTCTGTGGATCTCTTCTGCAAGTCTCTTCTGCATCTCTTCTGCGGATCTCTTCTGTGGATCTATCTTCTTCTGCGGATCTATCTTCGTCCAGAAGAAATTAGGGTTTAACGCTGTGGCTCCAGCTACTGCGAAGTTAACTCCTGTGCCGGTGGAGTCTGAATGGTTTTTAATGTGCAGATACGGCTCTAAGAACGGCAGATCGGAAGCTTGTGCTGGAAAACAAAATTTACAAGATTAAAATGAAAGAAACTAAACCCGTAAGCTCCTCTTCTGCGGATCTCAGAAGTCTTGGTGGCTCAGATCTCGGCATCTTGAGACAGGGATATATTCCTGACTCCTCTCCAACAGTGCTCCTCTTCTCCTCTCTTGAGAAGTCTCGATTCTCCTGAGCAAGTAAAATATGGCTCCGAGCTTCGCAAAAATCACTGGTGGCTCATCCGCCTCTGAAGGGAATTCTCCTGCCCATATCGTGAGTGAAGCTCCAGCTCCCACTATCCAAGTGGTCCAGGACTCACTCGATGAAGCTTTGAAGTTCTCTGAAAGTGCCCTAATTTGCCGGTTCAATGGTTTTTGGCCGCGGCTTATAGCACTCCACAATTGGATCTCGGAGGTATGGAAGCCTATCATTTCTGATGTAATTAATATCTACCCCTGTGCTAGACGTTTCTTTATAGTAGATTTTGAATATCCTGAAAGCAGACAATGTATTCTAGACTCTGGCCCTTGGTTTTGGGAAAAATCAGGCCTATTCATGAAGCCATGGAACCCATCATTCGATCCCTCTACAGCAGTGATAACCTTAGCACCAGTTTGGGTGAGATTGCCAAGCCTACCCTTGCATCTCTAGAATCTCTCCTCGCTAAAATCCATCGGAAATGCAATTGGGAAATTTTACTGCAGGTGCCCAGAAACAGAGGAATATGCCAGAACCACCTATGCACGCATCTGTGTGGAAATGGATTTCAGCACCGGATTCCCAGCTGAAATAAACTTAACAAGTAAAGACTATGTGTGGAACCAGAAGCTTGATTATGAAAGTGTCCTCTTCAGATGCCGATCATGCTTTGAGACGGGGCATCTAGCCAAAAATTTCCCAAAAGCCTCTGAGAAAAATTTTGCTAGAAAAAACCACCACAGATCTACATGGTGGGAAGGAGCTCAAAAAGAACACTACACTGTCATCAAAGAAGAAGAATATTCTAGAGAAAATGAGTCACAAGAAATCAAGGAAGAAGGAAGCAACTCTCAAAACAAGCAAGGAGAAAGCCCGCCCCAGCAAATCAACAGTTGTGAGTATTTGAATACCGCAGAAAATAAATCTTCATTTAACAGCAAAGCAGATCTCCTAAACCAAACTTCTTCTCCGACTATAGATCGTCGAAGCTAAGACACCAATGTCCCAAGAACCAGAAGAGATGAAGGAGATGCAAGACAAAGGAAGTTGGAAGACCGTAGAGAAAAGAAAGAAAGCTACAATACCAATCTCGCCAAGAAAGACGAGGAGCTAGACAAGTAAAAATTAAGAAAATTGTAGGTCCGATAGACCAATTTGGTCTGAGTGGACGTTAACCATCATCATCATCATCATCATCATCATTGTAATAAAATCAAATTTGTGTGATCAATAAAAAGAAAAACAACTTATATTTTTTTGCAGATTTCAATATGTGACTTTCCTCTTTTCCTTCCCATCAAATTGGTATCAGAATGAAGTTTTGTAGAGTTACAAGAAAGCTAAGAGAGAGCAAATCAACAACACTTCGTGAAAGCTAAGAGAGAGCGGATCAACAACACTTTGTGAGAATCTATTGATTGAATCTATAACGCACCTTGGAAGTTGTAAGTAGAGTGTTATAATGCAGGAGTGTTGAAGGAAGTGTTAGAGCGTTGACGTTGGCCTCCTTGTCATAGACAACATTAGCATGCGTGCTCACTATGTCCCAAGCCACGTTAATTCAGCAGAGAGCACTGATTTTAGAGGGGCGAAGTCAACATGCATTTGCTACTTTGTGGGTTTATATGTTGAATGGGTTCAAAAGGGTTATTTGAAACCTTTATAAGACTTAAAAGATTTTGTTATTATAAAAGGGGCATACTAAAAAGAGTTTGTTTATAAACATTTGGTTTGGAGGAGAGTGCTTTATAAAGGTTTTTTTTTTAATAAAGTTTTTTTATAAAAATATTAAAGGATTTATTGAAAAAGGATAATTTTAGGGTTTTATCATTATTTAAAGAATATGTTTTTTTAAATATGGATTCAACAAGTTTTGAATCATCGTTGTCTCTATCTATAGCGAATAATTATGATATGTGAGTCATCAAGATGGAGACGATGTTAAAGGCTCATGATGTTTGAGACTACATTAGGATTGGATTTCTATAGCTTAAGGATGAAGAAGCATAACAAGCCCTCACACATGCACAAAGGAGCAATTGAGGATACAAAAATAAATAAATAAATGCACAAACATTGAAAATTATCCAACAAGTAGTGGACAAAGCAATATTCCAGAAGATTATGACCACGTCTTCAGTAAAGACAACATGGAAGACTTAGGTGAAGTTCTATAAAGGATGACCAAAGTCAATATTATTAAGTTGTAGAATACTATGAGATATTTTGAAAGTTTGCAGATGGAAATAGAGGATATTGATTCATTCATGAATCGAGTTTTGACTATTGTAAACAAGTTAAAGACTTATGGTGATTATATTAATGATCAAACAATGAGTGAGAAGGTCCTTAAATCTTTGTATGATAAAAAAATGATTGAAGAAGCCAAGGATTTGATGATGCTGACAGTTTATGAATTGATGGGATCACTTCCATCCCATTAGGCGAGGATATACAAAAATAATGATTCCTCAGATACCACTTTTGAAAGCCATGTTTTTATTTCAAGAGACATAGATTGAGGTAGAGGTAGATTGAGAGGCAGAGGATGAGGAAAAAGAAATGATGGTCAAAGATATGGTAGAGAAGAGCATGAACAAGGAAGTGGAAGCATCAACAAAAGGTTCAACAATAATCAAAGGGTTGAAAAATCAATGGTGATAGGTTATTATTGCAATAAATTTGGTCACTATGTGCGTGACTGTAGGAAGAGGATAGTTGATCAAGGAAAGAAGAGAGATAATGTAAGTACAAAAATAGTGAATCCATGTTACTTGCTTGCCATACCAAACATGAACCTTTAGATAATGTTTTCTTATTAGACAATGGTTGCGGCAACCACATGATTGGGAACAAGAATATAGTTGCAAATTTGGATGAATTGGTCAAGATAGAGGTAAAATTGGAGACTAAATAGATTGTGGATGTAGATGGAAAGGGAGTGGTCAACCTTTTGACCAAGCAGGGGGAGCCGAAGAAAATTTTAGAAGTATATTATGTTCCTAGTTTAAAATGTAATATGATAAGTGTTGGTCGATTAGTGAAAAAAGGATACAAAACTATTTTTGAGGGACAAGATTGTGTTATATTCAACAAGCCCCAAAGCAAGTAGCTGATAGACAAGGTGTAGATGACAAGGAATAAATTTTTTCACCTTATCATAAATTACAAAATCAGTTCAGTTCTTTTAGGATTACATGTTATGCTGATTATTGGTTATGTCACTTCCGGTTTGGACATTTGAATTTCTTTGGTGTGAGATTGTTGCAGTAGAAATATATGGTTAGATGATTTCCTCCCATTAGAGAACCCTCTAGTACTTGTTAGTGTTGTATCTTAAGAAAGCAGCACTGTGAATTTTTTTCGAATGGAGTTGCATATAGAGCAAAGCAACCACTAGAGTTGGTTCATATAAACTTGTGTTAACCCATGCATACAAAATCGATTGGCGGAAGTTGTTACTTCCTCACATTTATTGAAGATTTCAGCAGAAAGACATGGATCAATTTTTTGAAGCAGAAGTCTAAAACTTTTGGAAAGGTCAAAGAATTTAAATCCCTAGAGAACTAGAGTGATCATTAAGTATTGAGACTAGAATATGCTGGAGAGTGTGATTCAAAGCCATTTCTTGCTTACTATAAACAACATGGAATCAAAAAGAAGTTTACAACTAGACACACACCGCAATTGAATGGTGTAGCAGAGTGTTACTGGGAAAACTAGTGTCCATTCAGAGCTGCTAGTCCCACTAAGACGGGTAGCTATATTAGAAACAAAAAACTAAATTTACTTGTGTTTTAATTTATGAGAGATAGATGAGAGAGAAGTAAAGAGTACCAATCTCAGTATTTCGCTTGGCTCCTTGCTTGTTTCCTCCCTCCTTTGATAGCTTTATTGATAGAAGTAGTAGAAGAGAGGATTACAACCCATTGGTCTAACCCAACACCATCCTCCCAACATGAAAGCCCTCTTCACCTCATGAAAAGCTAGATCACCCAACAATACAATGTTGCACAGAGAACCAACAACACTTCCTTACAAAATACAAAATTTTAGCCTCTGGATCTCTAGGATGAGGGATCCATATATAGATATTTGCAGGTGGGTGAGTTAGCTTCTGGGATTTTGATTAGTGTCATTTATCTGATAGTTCTTGGTTCCACTTGGAGATTTCATGATCTCTTACTCATCCCTGGGCGAATTCAGAGAGGCAAGTGTCAATGGGCAATTTCTAGAAGATTCTCTCGGTTTCCACCTAGCCAACTGCCTTTGCCATTTGTCTGCTCTCACTCATTTCACCCTACAGAAGGGCTTTTCAGTATGCATCACACTTTTTGCATGTAGAAGGTGAGATGCATCACACCCTTAGCACTGAGCAGTGTGTATGGTCCAATTTTGACCAGTTCTGAGTAGTTTTTCAGGGAGAACTTCTAGGAGATGATGTGATTAGCTGACCTTGTTCCTTTAGGGTATGAAACAAAACTTTTAGAGGCTTAGAAGCCCTTAGTTTATGGACATGTGAGATTTGGGTTGCAGTGCCAAAATATGTCTATAACAGTTGTCCCCTAAAGCATGAGGTCGTAAATCTTCTGATGTCGGGTGAAATGCTTTATCATGAGGATCTGAGGTTTTTCGAACTAGAAGGTGATCTGTAATAAGATAAGATACAATACATTATCTTCATAATATTTTCATGATCTAGCTAAGGTGGCCATTCCCATGCTTAGCTTTATAAATTCATTTTCATATACATATGACAGACAACCGTTTGTGTGACAGACTGATGATTCTGGTAGAGCCATCATCCTTTGGATTGGATGATTATCTATGCAGCTATGATGTACATTTTATGTCTTTATCTTCCTGAATATATCGCAGCCCAGATGGATGAAACTAGATCCGGGGTCTTCAAACTCGTTCAATCTTTGCCTGAAGTACAAGTCGATCCATGTGAAAAGATGTTCTGATGTCGAACATGGAATGACATTGCCTGATTACCAACCAACGATGTAAGTGTTGGAAATAATACTGAGAAGGGGGGTGAATCATTGTTATCAAGTCAAATATTCCTTTTTCAAAAGAAAATTGTATACGCTACTTCAGTTAGTTAAACCCGCGTATATACGCAACTATGCAGAAGGAAACCCGCATATACAAAGAAAACTTTTAATTTACTTTATCTTTCTGATGATGATTGTTAATTTGTGATGCATAATCAAATAACCACTAACCAGAGACAGTAAAACAGAGCAGAAAGACAATCACACACAAGAACACAAGATATAAGGTGGAAAACTAATGTGGGTGAAAACCACCTGCTGCAATTCGTCTCTATCTTTATTTAATTAGAAACTTCTTTTACAATGTACTGGTGGAGTCCTTTACCAGTACATAGGCTGCAACCTGCAGAGAGCTACAACCCTCTCTCTTTCTCCAGCTTCTCTTGGAAGGGAGCTACAACCCCCTTTAGCTCTTGTACTAGGCAAGATACTAGTACGTAGATGCTGGCCTACAGAAGGCTACAACCTTCTCTTTCTTCTAGGGACCACGTTTCATAAATTTTCAGACTGGATCCATGAACATGAATCAATCATCAACCAATCTCCTTTTCACCAATTAGATCTGAATCAAGTAGATACTTCTCTGACAGTTGTACCCAAAACACAGTACTGGAAACCACACACCAGAAAACAGAACCCAGAACACAATAGCAATAGACAGAAGCAGCTAGATCACAACTTAGACTATATATGCTATTTCGACAGCCTGAAACTAGCGTGCATACGCTTCTGCGTATGGAACAACCTGCGTATACGCTTCTTTACTTCATAGAAATTCTGTGTATACGCGCCTTCGCTTCACTGAACCTGCGTACAGATCTATAAAGGATAATTCACTCTTTTAGATATTCAATCATTAATTAACCTAGATTATCAGACTTGTAGATCAAGCAAGCACAACATCTAGCAGATCAAAATCATACAAAGATACTATCATTCAAGCTTAAAGATTATGACCCATCAATAGAACTTATCCTTCTTTTTGCGCTAAGGTTCCTCCTTCATTCAGATCTAGATCTGTATCATAACCCAATTACCAATATACCAGCTCTAGCACTTTATCAGATCTTCAATAATAATTCTGATGATCCTTTGCCACATGATCTCCCTTCTCTTTTATAGTCGTAGGCCTTCCTCAATACCATGATCCAAAACCATAACATTTCAACACCATGAACCCAAAAATAGGGATCAACACATCTGATGAGACGCCATGGTCCAAAACATAGGTTCAAATCCCAAGAACTAACTACCATGGACCAAAAGTATGATCCCCAACATATACGCGCTTTTGTAATGTATAACCTGCGTGTATACGCGTCTGCGTCTAGATGAACCTGCGTATATGTCTTTTTCTTCTTTCTGAGTGCCTGAACTGAGATCTATTACCAAAGAGAGTTTCCATCAAAAACAACACCTACGCCATAGCTCCAAACCTGTGCCATAATGCCAACAGTAAGCTGTTAACAGGCGCAAGAGGAATCACCGATAATGATAATGACCCTCAAGGTACTACAGTACAATTCATGTGGTGTGAATACATGAGTCGATGTCGAACACCACGCAAAATCTTCCGGTTGAAGGCCATTGATGTAAACCTGTTGCCAGAAGTGAGAAACTTGACATTGAGGCATGCAAGCTTCAAAGTAATAAAAGGGTTGTTCCTAAGTCAACTTCTTGGATAATGAGCTGATGTCGACAAGAAGTGACCCATCATAGGAGGGCCTTAATGAATCCCACATCTACGACATGAAATGGAGAAAATGATTTTTGGATGGAGTTGAAAACGATCTGATGATACAAGGTTCAGGGTGGCGGTCATGAAAGATGGGAGAAGGTATATTGCAACGGATGAGGTGTAAGCATGGTTGATGATTCTCTGAGTGACTTCTCTTGAACATATCGGTGACACTAAAATGGATTGGTAGTGTTAACCCCAAAAATGGATGGTACAGAGGACCAATGGTGATATGACTGGTGAACGGAATAACCCAACCCGACTCAATCATGGTGATGGAGTGTAAGTGTCATGTTCAAGAGCGACCTGCTACCAATAAATTTTCTTAAAGTTTTCTTCCCAATTTTCCCCAGTCATTTCTCACTAGTACCTCTTTATTTTTGTCAATCTTGAGGAGGATAACGTATGCTTGTTCTATAATTTTCCCTTCGGGCAAACTTTTCACTATGTTTTAGCAAGCCTAGCGACAGTGAAACTCGCTCTTGTTTGCATGGACAAGTTTGTCGCTATTGTTTTAGCGAGTTTAATGAAAAATATAACTCAGTCCTTTTCAATTTTAGGGATTCTAAAAAGAGATGGAAAGCAAACTCCAATAGTTCTTTTTCGTAATATAATCCCTTAAGTCCGAAAAAGTATAAAATAGTACGAAAGGGATGACTTTTCGATAATTTTAACGAGCCGAACAAGACAAACGCTCGATCGTTTTTGTGTAATGATCCCTCAGGTCCAAAAATATTAAAATATAGAAGAGGGATGGCACTTCCAAAGACTTTAAAAAGCTATAGAGGCCAATTGCTCGACAATCTTTTCATATTTTACGAGTCGAATGAAAAGAGCTTAAAGGAGACTCGTCTTTGAGGAACGAGTGATATTTCTGGGTAGCAGCTGGTTCCAGGTAAGGTTTGGAACTTTTCAATCACGACAGTGTAGAGAAAGTGGCTAACAGAATCAATCTTCACAGCTGTTCCTCAAAAGGTATCAATTGGAGGCGGATGATCGGCTAAAAGGTGGAGGTGATGGTAAGAACATGACCAAGGCTCAAAAGTTGATAGTAATGCGATCACAAAGGTTATACCCCGAAAGATGGGTTCATTTTTTAATGAGCTTAAACTCTGGGGGAACATATTCTCATTGGTAGGTTTATTTTTTAAGAGCTTGAACTTCTCTTAAACCTCCTCGTGCCAGTCATATAATAAGGATGTCTCATCGATAGGTTCATTTTTTAGGGAGCTCGCCCCATTCGAAACTTTTCTCCGAAGCCTTTTGTTATGCAAACTAGGAACAACCAACCTACAAGTTTAAAGGGTTAAGAGCCTACAAACTAAGAAAATAAATGCTCGCTTTTCACTCGCATGCAAAAAGGTTTGCATGCCCCCAGGTATAACGAAATAGAGCTTCCAAGTTACCATACAGAAGTTCTTGCATTAGCAAGATTGTTTCATCCGCTTTTGTAGACAAAACACTTCCTTAGCTCTGTCGGGAATAGACATAACTTTTGATGGAGGAATCCTTTTCCAGTCTACTTAAATTTTCCTAAATATACAACGGAGTTAGACTAGTCATATATCCTATGTGGAAACCTACCTTATATCTGGGGTTTTCCTGCCGAAGCAAACCAGACCGCATGCCTCCTGGGTTTAGTCACATTCACCGAATCACTCGCACTCATCAGGTGGATGGACTGGAGATTGATGAGACATTCTTTGTGCAAAAAGACCATTTAGGGATGGCACTTGACTAGTAGTTGTGTTTGAACTGAGGAATGAAAGCTGGTCTACGAGCTGGACCACTCTGCCTTCATGCGGGAAACACATCACTCGAAAGAGTGAGGAAACAATACCTCCCATGCTATAAATGTAGTCACACCCAAGGAGTAGATTGTAATCTAATGGCCCTTGGACTACCATCACGTTCAGATAAATGGTTTTCCTTCTCAAAGTTATAGGCAAATTTGGAAGGATCCCTAATGGTCGACTGGTTCCTTTGTTGAAGCCTGACAAATTTCGAATCTCAAGCAGAAGTGATGGTGAACCAAGCGCTTTCCAAGTAGTGGAGGAAAGGATACTCACGGAAGCCCCTTCATCTATGATAGTACCAACCATGACCATTCTGTAAGCTTGTACTATGATTCAGAATGGTACATTAGATGGTAGGCGGGGTCTCCCTAGTAGATTCCAATCAAAGGAAACGACTAGATTGCTTGGAGGAGGGACCAAATAAATGACTGGATGAATCTCTGATGAACTTCCTTACTACGGTAAAGGAATAGGTAGATTGCCCCCAGGTTCATCGGATTTTGTGTTAACAAAAAGAATTTGAACGGTGTCGTTCTCATTCTCTTTGGCGACTATATCATCTGAAGGTAGACCTTTTGAAGACAAGACTGGGCTGATTGCCATCTCAACTTGTTTACCTTGGTCCTGTGTGGACTCAGAGGCTTTATATTCAATGATAGATGCTTTGAACGACAAAAAAGGCGTGTCAGTCGGATTTTCAACTAGTGATGGACTTAGCAAGAGTTTCTTGTATCCAGGAGGAAGCCGTAGCAGTGAGGCAGGATGGTTATCCAAGACTCTTTTAGCTTCATCCAGGAAGGGACAACAGCGGAGGGCATGATCACCTTCACATAGTCTACAAAGAAATTTAGATCTTCCTTTTTGTCCATTGAATTTGTTTTTACTAATTTAAAGTGTACTTTCAACATGATCGTCAGAGGTTGAGGACACCGGATTGTGCAAGCGGGGAGACCAGTCCCTTAAGATCCATGGGATGCAAGGACAATATTGATGATAGTGGTCTCCTTTGCAAATGACACATGTAGATTTAGGTTTGGATGGTTCAGTGTGTGGATTTTTGCCAGACGATGCATGGTTGCCCCCTTTTGTTATTGGCTTCTTCTTCTTCTTCTCCTTCCCTTTCTTCTTCTTCTTAGTTACCTGGTTTTTAGTTTTACTAGCTTCACCAAGTGAAGAGGAAGAAGGTGTGGGAGAAACAAATGAAGTAGAAGGTTGGGGGGAACTCTAGTATCATCTGGTTGCTGATTTAATTGCTCAAGAATCACGGTGTTCAGAACAACAGAGGTCGAGAAAAGCCATACTGGCAGGCCAATTGTAAGTCCTGGAAGGGATAATGTAGCCATATGAGGTGAACCAACATCTCCCCAAGAGGATAAGGGACTAGAATTCCCCCCAAGGGCAAATCCTTGATTGGTGGACTCCATTTTCTCAACCTAAGACCAATGAGGGAACATTGATGTTATTCCGATTAAAATAAATTTTATGATGCTTTGACGCAAATTGCTTTTTCAATTTTTAAGAGTCAAGAAAAAGCTAAAGATGACTCTAGTCGCCTTCAATTTTTAGTGAGCCTGAAGTGACAAGTTCTCAGATGGACCTTTTCTTTTAAGGAGTCTAAAAAGGAACAAAAGTGACTACTCTAGAGATCTAGATAGAGGGATTACCAAACCAACCACAAAACTGCAGAATACTTTTTAAGGTACGATAGTCAATCTTCCTGAATGCTGTGTTCAGTGCATTGTGATCGATAGGGCGATAGACACGGCTTCCTAAGAATAAAGGATATAGCCTATTGTGGTCTCCCAACATATACTCAACAGTACGTGGGAGCACAAGTCCGTACTGGCACTTGTTGTATCAAGGAGGATGAATCACCCAACCTACGATGAAAAGGATAGTTACCAAGCTTTACAACGTCGAAATACGTTTCTTGCCTAGACTTCTAGGTGTTGTGCATTAGGTTCCAAAGCATTTTTATGTTCATTGAGATTTATTTTACAGTTGATCTTTCTTAAGAAGTTTTCCTTTAAGGTTCACCACGTGATGTAGATATACAATTCCTAAATATGCAATCTAAGATGACTAAATAGTCGTTTACTTCCTTTTTGCAATGAAAATCCTAGCTACTAAGGAAAGAGAAGTAAAATCCTTTCAACATAGAGCAGAGAGCACACATTAAGATGCACTGTCCTAAATCAATTTCTGCATGCAGCCTAAATGCAAATGCACATGCATGTATTTGTTTTTTAGTTTCCTTAATGTGAGAATGACAAAAATAAAACTAAGTACAGATCTAAAGTATCTTTTCTCAAAGTGACACTTTAGCAACTTCTTGTTCAAAAATGAAAGGAAGATTTAGACGACACTTTCAATTTTGACTTGGAAACTACTTTTGACACTTCAAAGAATTGATTATCCAAATCAAATATAATGGCAAAAGTGTAATCGACTATCTAAAAGAGGAACATTGTACGACACTCTTTTCCTTGATTGAAAACGACACTTGCAACACTTTTAAATCAAAAGATGACAGTTCGATTAAGCTATTGTTTGCAAAGGAGAACTGTAAATGATGAAAAATATATAAAACATTCACAATTCTCTATCAATGGAGGCTAAGTAATGCAAAGGAAGAGAGTTTCAACAGTGATATACTGATCATAGACAGCAAAACTACTGAATAAAGCTGAAGACAATGAAGAGAAAACCAAAATCTGGAAGCAGAAACAGTCTCACCTAATCATCGCACCTGTAACATAGGGAAACATGGATGCATCTCACCTGCAACACACAGGAGTTGCGATGCATCCAGACTGCTAATGAGAGACAGTGCGATGGTCCAGGGATGAGACTGAGCTTGGTTTTTTCTCATAGTTTGCAGCTTAGTTCGGGATTTAGGCTAAGCTAATGATAGATAGTAAACACAAAGTATAGGAGCTAATATATTGAGGTTACTTGAGCTACCACCAGGGCACTTAGGATGTTTGTAAGTCATATGTTCAGTTCATAAACTAATCAAGAGATTTACTAAAGCAGCGTTGATCTACTTTGTAGTTGCATAGCAAAAGTAGTTCGAAGGCTAGCTGGCTTAACTTCAGGCTCCGTTTGTAGTTTATAAAGCAAACAAATAGAAACAAGAAAACAAACTATTCACTCCCCAGTGGAGTCGCCATTTTGTTACTGGGAAAACTAGTGTCCATTCAGAGCTGCTAGTCCCACTAAGATGGGTAGCTATCTTAGAAACAAACAAACTAAAGTTATTGTGTTTCTTTATGAGAGATAGAATGAAGAGAGAAAGCAGACGAGTACAAACCTAGTCTTCGCTTACTCCTTGCTTGTTCTCCTCCTTTGATAGAGCTTTTGCCACCCTTACTGTCCTGCTTCAAAAGAACACTGTAGAGTAAAGCACATAATTACCATCAAGCTAAGAGATCTAAAAAATATATGGATCGATGTATATTAACATACCAAATGCAATTAATCAATAAAAATTAAGAGATATATCAAAATTGGAGGAAAAACTCAAATAATTTATTAAACAGAAGTAGTAGAAAAGAGGATTACAACCCATGGTCTTGACCCAGTGCCATCTCCGCAGAAACCTCTTACATCATGAAAAAGCTAGATCACCAACAATACAAGTTCACAGAGAACCAAAACACTTCGTTTACAAAATGCACAAATTTCTGCCATCTGGATTCTAGGTGAAGGGATCCATATTAAAGATTTGCAGGTGGGTAGTCAGCTTCTGGGATTTTGATTAATTTCAGTTTCTTCCTGATAGTTTTGGTTCAATTGGATATTCATGATCTCTTCCTCCTAGGTGAATTTAGAGAGGCCAGTGTAATGGTATTTCTAGAAGCTTTTCTGGGGTCACTACCACTGGCCTCTGGCCATTGTCTGCTCTTGGTTCATCTCACCCTACATAAGGATTTTTTTAGTAATGCATCACACTTTCTTTGCGATGTAGAAGGTGAGATCACGCACCCCTTAAAACTGAGTAGTCTGTATGGTCCAGTTTTGACCAGTTCTGAGTAGTTTTTCAGGGAGAACTTTTGGGAGATGATGTAATCAGCTAACCTTGTTCCTTTAGGGTATGAAACAACACTTTTAGGGGCTTAGAAGCCCTTGGTTTATGGACATGTGAGATTGGGGTTGCAGTTCCCAAATATGTCTATAACACAAAGAGAAAAAACAAAATAATTATGAACATGGCAAGAAGCATGTTGAATTGAATAAACTTGTAAAATGAGGATTGTGTAGAAGCATTTGCATGTTTTGTTTATGTGATAAATATATCTCATATAAAGAGTGTGATGAACAAAGTTCCACAAGAAGCATTGTCAAGTATGCCTTGTACTGTATCTATCATAGAGTTTTTGGATGCATAGCATAAGTACATGTACCTAAATAGATAAGAGGAAAGTTAGATGATAAAAGTGAAAAATCTATATTTATTTGTTATATTGAGAATTCAAAAGAATATAAATTATATAACCCTTTCACCAAGAAGACTATAATCAACAGAGATGTTGTGCTCAAAGAACGAAAGTCACGGAATGGGAGTGTAGACAAAAAACTTGATTCAAGAGTATCACTCTTAGACAAAGAGGATCTAGCATAAAATGAGCATCATAGGAGAAGACACAACACACAGTTACGCCAACAAGGACTCTAATATTTTCTAAAAAACATGGATCTTCAAGCAAATGAGAAAATCGAAATACTCCCAACTATTGGTTAAGTGATGAATCAAGAAATGGTTAGAGAAAAATGAGAAGTATGCAATCTATTTATGATGTTTTGGATGTTCATATTTTTCATTCTTGTCATTTCAACCTTCATCATTTGAAGAAGCTTTCAAAGATGAAAATTGGGTGCAAGCTATGGATGAAGAAATATAATCTATTGAGAAGAATGAAACTTGGGATTTGGTTTATTTACCAAAAGATCAAAACATCATTGGTGTCAAATGGGTGTACAAGGAAAAGTTGAATGAAAAATGAGAGATTGACATATTTAAAGCAAGGCTTGTAGAAAAAGGGTTTTCGCAGCAACTGGGAATAGAATTTGGAGAAATGTTTGCTCCGATAGCCAAATTGGATACTGTAAGAGAATTCTTGGAAACAACATCTCAGAACAAGTGGAAAATGTATTAGATGGATGTGAAATCAACTTTCTTGAATGGTATTTTGGAAGAGGAAATCTATGTGCAACAACCTCCAGGTTATGAAGTTGAAGGTCAAGAAGATAAATTTTACAGATTCAAGAAAGCGCTTTATAGACTCAAACAAGCTCCAAGAGCCTACTATAATAGAATTGATAGTTATATGATCAAGAATGGATTTCATATAACCAACATTGAACCAACCTTGCACAGGAATGTAAATGAGCATGATTAAATTTTGATAATTTTCTAATATGATGATGACATGATTTATATTGGTGATTGCTGAGTTACAAAACTGTCTTTCCCTTAGCTACTTTTCTCATCTTTCCTTCTCTGTTTTTCCATGAAAAATGCATCCTTATCATCAAAAGCCATTATACATTGCCTCAAGCAGTATATTTCAATTATTTACATGTTATACTGTTATGTTTTCTATTTGAATAAGTTTTTGTCTTTTAGCTATGGAACATAGCGATAGTTTTCAGCTGATCGGCTGTTCTGCAGCTACTTCCACGCTTTTGTAGGTTCCAGGTGTCAAGAGGGGAAAAGGACTACATGGGTAGCTTGGAAAATATCACGGCATGGATCGTATCCTATTCATATGGCCTATATTGACGAGAAAGACTCCGGTCAAAGGGAAGTCAAACATAGAAATCTATGGTAAACAGGACTCTGTTTTGCACACGTTTCTCAGTGATGGGATCCAAAGCAGTTTTGTGAGGCCACAGACTTCATCTGCCACCTACACAAATGGAATCCAACAGCCATTACCATAATATTTATGTTTGCAATAAACCAAGGACAAGAATTCTACATACTTGTTTATCTACATGTTTTGCTGTAGCTTATTTCTCTCTTTAAAACGGTTGTATAATTTCCCTATAAATATCGACGTGAAGAACATAGAACAGGTTAAATTTTTGCTTATGTATTAAGTTCATATTTCCTCTCTATAGTTTGAAGAACTCATTCTCTATTTTAATATAAAGACTATGTTTCAATGGATACTTGAAGCGTTGTTGGAGTGTTGATTAAGTGCTGATAACCCGAGACCTTTGCAGAGGGCCCCTACATTGGTCAAGGTTACATTTTATTTCTGTTTTGTCTTTCATAGTTAACTGTAAATTCACTGTGTTTTTTCCATAATGTTTATAACCATTTTCTAACTTTGTTCATAATGCAACTTGTGTCATCTTCTTATTAGCACATAATAGCTCTTTTTGTTTCACTACTTTCTAGTTTATTATTAGTAGCTTGAAGTTGATGTCAGTAGCATAGAGTAATTTAGATTTGCTGATCATTAGTCTAATTTCTTTCATTTTCTGTTCAATATTCTTTATATTTTGAATTTAATTGATCAATGCCACTTTGTTGTTAGTTTACTAACTCATGTTGTAAGTGAATGCTTTTGAAAGCCCTTTCAGTTGATGCTTCATCTTAAAACTAAATGGTGAAATATTTCATTTATGAATGAGTCTTTATTCTCATTTTTATGTTTATTTTTTTCTTAGAACAATGAAGTATGGAGTCCCTCAAAATGCTATCACAAGGAGGTTGTTCTCCCAAAATTGTATAGCAGAGTGACAAAGCACTTCATTTAGCTTTTATAGTAGATTAGTTGCAATTTCACTTTCAGTCTTAGTCGTTCATTTAATTTTGTTGCAATCTCATTTTCAGTTCTAGAACAATGAAGTATTGAATCCCTCAAAATGCTATCACAAGGAGGTTGTTCTCCCAAAATTGTGTAGCAGAGTGACAAAACACTTCATTTAGATTTTATGATAGATTAGTTGCAATTTCATTTTAAATCATAGCTTTTCATTTAGTTGCAATTCCATTTTCAATTGTTCATTAAGTTTTGATTCTGCAATAAATTAGACAATAATTGTAATCTTATTTTCAGTATTTCATTTTTGGTTCATCATAGATAGCTACAATCTCATTTTCAATTTTAATATCTCATTTAAGCTTTGGTTTTGTAATTTATTAGATAGTAGCCTTAAGTCCTTTCAGTCCATGTTTGGAAACAATCATAATAGCAAGAAGAGAAACTTTGTTTTCATTTTCATGGTTAAAACTTTACTTCCCAATATGGCTTAAAGCACTTTTAGCTCTCATTTCATTTTCTTAGCAGCAGTAGATTTAAGATTTTGTTAGGAATTAAAATATCAAAACCCCAAAACAACTTAAAATTCAAAAACACTAAAGTAGGAAGGGCCATCTAGCACATATAGTGCACTACACTTCATCATTTTACAATACCCGGATTGATAATTTATGTAGAGCAATTTAGGACACTAAATTGACCAAACATGTTGGCATTGTTGCTGGGGAAGTGTAACTAGGTAGGCTTATGTCTTACATTCATTAAAAAAAAAAAAAAAACAATGACATGCATAGAGAAAGAGATTCTAGGGTTAGAGCAATAACTAGGGGAAGAAGTTCAATTCCCACAACTCCACCTACTCCACCAAGAATTAGAAAAGACACACATCCATCCCAGACTCATACTCCCAGCTATAAGATTCCTGGAATACAAGGAGTAGAAACTCAATGAGAAGATTCTCCTACATCATCCACCAAAACAGTCCTAGGAGAGAAGACCTTTTTCACCTCCACAGGGGAGCCTATTGTAGTTGAAGAACTAGGAATACCCAGTGAGGAAGAAAAAGAGGGAACTCCCTCTCATAGTCCATTGATAGAAGGACCAGAGGAAGAGGGAATAACCTTGCAGGTTGAGCCCTCTACTGACTCTAAGGAATCTATAATGGCAGAAGAAGAGCAAGATGGAGAATTCTCACTATTTGGAGGAGGGGGTACAGGGAGAGGTAGAGGAAACAATGGAGGAGGTAGAGGTAATAATGGAGGAGACAGAGGAAATAGGGAAGTAGATAACTCATTTGGATTCCCTATAGTGGATGAGGAAACACATACCACAATGAAAAACATTTCACCATCTGTCCTCCCAAACTTTTATGGGTTGAGAAGTGAGGATCCTCAAACATTTTTGCTTGAGTTTGAAGTCTTATGTAGAACCTATGACTATTTAGAAGACTCTCAAAAACTCAAATTGTTCCCTTCAACAATAAAAGGGGCTGCTTTGAAATGGTTTATGGGGTTAATCACTCAATCCATTAGAACTTGGAATGACATGAAACATGCATTTTTGGATATATACTTAGATTATTGTATGCCTACCAATCATAAAGATGAGGTGTTCAAAATGATACAAAAGGAAGATGAAAACTTATAGATTTTCTTGAGAGATTCAACTATGATTTGAAAAGAGAAAAAATGAACAATCTAGATGAAGAAACTTTGAAAGCTCTTTTGTTAAAGCCCATTAGAGATGAATGGATAGATATTCTTAACATGATGGGGAAGGGAGATATCTCTCAACTTCCATTGAGTGACATAGTAGAACTATGTGTTCATCTCTCAAGAGGGAAATCTAAAACTAGGAAAGGACCAAGAGATCCTTCTCTTGTTAGAGCAAACAAATCTGCAACCGGATATGTAAGTAGGGAAGAAATTGGCAATATGCTTGATGAGTTTAAAACTGACATTTTAGGGAGCCTTAGTGAGCAAATAGACACCCTTAAAATTCAAAACAAGTAGAAAACAGACGTTGATGCTTTAGCCATCTTTTGTCCAAAATGCAGAAAGAAACATGCTCTAAGGGAATGTCCTTTAGATGAAAAAATTGTAGAAACTTGTATGATTTGTTTAGAAAGTCATGATACTAAGGGTTGTCCTCCAATCCCCGGTCTTATGGCTATCTTTCAAGAAGAAACAGTCCCAAGTACTACAAAACCTCTTTTTTTGTTGCAAGAAGACCTTGGCAGGGGCCACAAAATCAAGGATTTAACAATCCAATGTATTTTTAGCCCCCACCAAACTAGAATTCTTGATAACAACCTTGGCCTCAACCTCAATCTCAATATCAATCTCAACCATGGGCACAAGGGGTACAAAATCCATATGGGAGATTTGCTCAATATTATCTATATCCTCCATCTTACCAGAGCTATCCTCCCCCAAAAAATCAATAGCAAAATCAGCAGCCACAACTTCCAAATCAAAACCCTCAACTTTCATTACCATTTCTACAACAACCTCCACAACAAAGTCAAATTCCTCAACTCTTACTTCCATTTCAACAAAAACCAAATCAGTTACCTGCCCAACCATTGCCAAACCCCAATCATAAAAACCCTCAGAATGGTTACGTGGTAGAAGGACAACAATTTCCAACTTACATGATTACTCTTCTAGATCTTAATGATGTTCAGCTTAGATCTGGTAGGATATTAGAAAAGGAAAAACCTTCTATAGTCATTCAAGAACAAGATAACTCTGAGGAAGACTCTCTAAAATTCAATAAAAGTTTTGAGGGAACATCCCTCCAAAACGAAAAAATTAAAAAAGAAAAACAAAAAGAATCAATAAACACAACTCCTATCATTGAGCAACCAACATCTACTTCTACACTTCCTTTTCGTGAGATATTACAAATTGATAGAGGGGTAGAAAAACAGATCTTGATGCCCAATTATGATTTTCTAGATGAATTGAAGAATGTTTGTATCAAAATTCCATTGTTACAAGACATTAGAGAAATTCCTATTCTAGCCAAGAAAATAAAGGATTTGAGCATCAAAAGACCAGGAAGAAAACCAAGAGAAACAAAAAGAATTTACCTGGTAGGAAAGATAACAAATATCATGATCGGAAAGATTTCCATGTAGAAATATGTGGATCTAGGAAGTCCAATTTTCAAGACACATATAAATGGGATTGAAATTCCAAACGCATTGATTGACTTACGGGCAGCAATAAACATTATGAGTAGACAAATTATGGAGCAACTTAAACTTCCTAATCTTCTTTACACACCTACCTTGCTGCAACTTGCAGATAGATCAGTAATCAAACCAGATGGTATGCTAGAAGACATTTTAGTCTCCTTAGATTCTTGGGAATATTCTGTTGATTTCATGATTTTAACTCCCAAGAATAATCTAGGAGGACACCCACTCATATTAGGAAGACCTTGGCTGGCCACAGCTAATGCTTTTATTAGTTGTAGATCTGGTGACATGTATATTTTTTATGGTAATTCAACAAAGAAATTTACTTTGTATCCTTGAGAAAAAGCAATCCCAAAAATAAGTGACAAGGAATGGATCGATGAAGAAGATGATATTCAACCTCTCTTTACTATGTTAGAAATTAGTGAAGATAGTCAAATTTTGAACACATTGGAAAATTTCGAAACATCTTCAAAATATGATCATGCACAATTCCAAGAAAAATATAATGTTGAATACTTTTCATCTAGGTAGATGTCTCTCTATTATATGGAAGAGTTTGGTAGCTCTACAATTAAAATTTTTCCAGGAAGGACATTGAACATAAACAAAAACTTGGAAAAAACACAACAAGAAAAGCTAACCAAAATATTACAAAAACATTTCGCTGCATTTGCATGGGAGTACACCAACATGAAAGGTATTGATCCTAAGACTTGTATCCATCATATCTATATTGAGGAAAATAGAAGATCAATCAAACAACCTCAAAGAAGAATGAATCCAAATCTTAAGGAAATTGTGAAAGAAGAGCTCCAAAAATTACTCAATGTAAAC
>APFE031577029.1:81402-113030 GCA_000404065.3 Pinus taeda
GTGTTTTAATACATATACGCGGGTTGGGTATATATGAACCCACGTATACACGCGTTTAACTCAGGGCAATGTCGCGTATAGGGAATAAAACACTGTTTTTTAGATTTTGGACCAAGTCTAGAAGGAGGGGTTGCCCTAGGCCATGAGTGCAGCATCACAAACCATAATAGTGAGATTTGGAGCTATAACACAAAGGAGGGAGGAAACAATCAAGGAGCCAAGCGAAAGACTGAGGTTGGTATTCTCTACTTCTCTCTCATTTATCTCTCATAAAGGAAAACACAAGTAACTTTAGTTTGTTTGTTTCTAAGATAGCTACCTGTCTTAGTGGGACTAGCAGCTCTGAATGGACACTAGTTTTCCCGGTAACAAAATGGAGACCACAGTTGGAGCAAATAGTTTGCTTTCTTGTTTCTATTTGTTTTCTTTATAAAATACAGATGGAGCCTGAAGTTAAGCCAACTAGCCTTCAAAATGCTTTTGCTATGCAACTGCAAAGTAGATCAACACTGCTTCAGTCAATCTTTGGGTTAGTTTATGAACTGAACATCTAACTTGTGAACATCCTAAGTGCCTTGGTGGTAGCTCAAGTAACCTCATTAGATCAGCCCTTGTACTTTGTGTTTACTGTCTATCATTAGCTTAGCCTAAATCCCTAAACTAAGCTGCAAACTGTGAGCAAAAACCAAGCTTAGTCTCATCCCCGGACCATCGCATTGTCTCTCATTGGCAGTCTGGATGCATCGCACCTCCTGTGTGCTACAGGTGAGATGCATCCCTATTTCCCTGTGTTACAGGTGCAATGATTAGGTGAGACTATGTCTGCTTCCAGATTTTGGTTTTCTCTTCATAGTCTTCAGCTTTATTCAATAGTTTTGTTGTCTATGATCAATATATCACTGTTGAAACTCTCTTCCTTTGCATTATTCAACCTCCATTGATAGCTAATTGTGAATTTTTTTATGTATTTTTCATCATTTACAGTTCTCATTTGAAAACAGTAGCTTAATCGAACTGTATTCTTTTTCTATTGTATTTGGTTTGGATAATCAATTCTTTGAAGTGTCGAAAGTAGTTTTCAAGTCGAAATTGAAAGTGTCATCTAAATATTCCTTTCGTTTTTGAACAAGAAATTGCTAAAGTGTCGCTTTGAGAAAAGATACTTCAGATCTATACTTAGTTTTCTTTTTGTCATTCTCACATTAAGGAAACTGAAAAACAAATACATGCATGTGCATTTGCATTTATACTGCATACGGAAATTGATTTAGGATAGTGCATCTTAGTGTGTGCTCTCTGCTCTATGTTGAAATGATTTTACTTCTCTTTCCTTAGTAGCTAGGATTTTCATTGCAAAAAGAAAGTAAACAACTGTTTATCATCTTATATTGAATATTTAGGAATTGTATATCTACATCACGCGGTGAATCTTAAAGGCAAACTTCTTAAGAAAGATCAATTGTAAAATAAATCTCAATGAACATAAAAACACTTTGGAACCTAATGCACAACAACTAGAAGTCTAGGCTAGAGATGTATTCCGGCGTCGTAAAGCCTAGTAACTATCATTTTCATCGTAGGTTGGGTGATTCCTGCTCCTTGATATGACAAGTGCCAGTACAAACTTGTGCTCCCACGTACTGTCGAGTATATATGAGGAGACCACAATAAGCTATATCCTTTATCCTTAGGAACCCGTGTGTGCCGCCCTATCGATCACAATGCACTGAACACAACATTCGGGAAGATTGACTGCCATACGTAAAAAGTATTCTGCAGTTTTGCGATTGGTTTGGTAATCCCTCTGTCTAGATTTCTAGAGTAGTCACTTTCGTTCCTTTTTAGACTCCTTAAAAGAAAAGGTCCATCTGAGCACTTTTCACTTCAGGCTCATTAAAAATTGAAGGCGACTAGAGTCATCTTTAGCTTTTTCTCAACTCTTAAAAATTGAAAAAGCAGGTTGTGTCAAAGCGTCATAAAATTCATTTAATTAGGAATCACATTTTCCCCTTTTTATTTTGAGTTGATCAAGTAATCCGCAATCGTGCAAGAAAGTCAATCAAAACCCTGTCGTTCATAGAGACTAATGAGTCAACTGTATTTGACTCCAGAAATGAAACCATTTCAGGCCAAGCGATCTCTTTTAACTGGGTCAAAGTCTCCTGGTTTATTTGAAACTTGTGTTTCAACATCCTCAGACGCTCCAGTTACTCCAATTATTTCTGGTATCCTTGCCTCTACAGAAGAAGTTCCGCAGTTAGAAGACGACATTAAAACTGATCCTAGTGTAATGGTAAACACTTCTATTCCTGAACTAGCTCCATCTAGGGCTGATTCAGAAGGTGTTACCCCTCCAACATCTGTCGCTGAAAGTCTGTACCTTCTTCGGCACCAGAAATATTTTACAAGTCTATACCTTCTTCGGCACCAGAAATATTTTACAGACCTGACGGTCTCACTCTTCCACCTGGACTAATTGCTAGAAAAGAGATTGTGGAGGATCTTCCATCTAGTACCCCATTGCATTTTGGAACTGGGATCTACCTATATCCTTCTACTATAGAAGTTATCATCCTTCATCGCAAGTTCCTGTAGAATCGCTAGGAAGTCTTTTGGATAGACTTGATATGTTCGCTGGTGTACCATCTATCCCAACTAGTTCTCAACCACTAGATGGAGTCCACCCAGGGACTCTTTCGATAGTATCAATTTGGGCAAGTCCAGTCTCCAAAGGCTAATTTTCCCTTTGAAAAATGGATTGCCACCATATGGGGGGTAGTATGGCTTTTCATTGTTCCCTCCGGGAGAACAACCATATGAGAGTTCACAACAGAATTTAGGTCAAATTGGAATTGCATCCAGTGGTTTGATACCAATACTGCCTCAACAACCGAGAGTTGTATATTCAATGCAACAAAATCAACCTATGTCGAACATTCCCACTACACCAGCTATTGTGACGGTGTCACAAGTACCAGAGATGCCTGTTGTATGTCAACCTCCAATCTCTCAGGTCGTAATACAATAGCCTCTTGTCCTTGTGACTCAATCACGATCACCAATTAGTGGCTCCTTAACTAAAGCGACTCAGGCTCAAACAGGTACTATAACCCCTCATCTTAGTCAAGCATCCAGTATTGGACAACAAAAAATGGTCTCACAGCCATGGCTGGTGTAATATCAACAACCACAATTCCAGCAAGCTTACTGAGGACCTGAGAAAAAAGCTTTGCAGGTAATGGGCAGCCGTATATTCAAAACGGTTACCAACAATCATATTATAATGGTTATGCCCACCAACCTTATCAAAGTTATCAACATCAAATAAATTATGGTATGCAAAGACCCATAGCTCAAGAAATCCCATCTTATCCTGGGTATGCTTCACCAAACCTGAATCAACAGTTTCCTTTCGTAGCAACTTTAGAATTACCAGATATGAATCCGCTAACAAATGATCCAATTTCTTATGCCCCTTGGTGGCCAATGATTCCTCATAAACTTCCATCGGATATTCCTAAATTCAATGGAAATCTGGGTGAAGCTCCATCGAATCATGTGATGACCTTTCATCTGTGGTGTTCATCCAACACTCTCAATGATGATTCGATTAGGCTTCACCTTTTTTAGAGAACGTTAACTGGTCCAGCAGTGAAATGGTACATCAAATTGCCTAGAGCTTCATTTGATAACTTCAGCACCCTCGCCACCACCTTTTTAACCCATTTTTAGTTACCAATAAGGTACAAAATAGGAATGGAGCTTCTTACCAATTTTAAGCAGACGAAAACCACTCACATATTTGATCATATTCATGAGTGGTGACGTCTTCATCGAATGGTAAGGACATATGTTGCTGATTAGCTGTTAGATGAATGGTTTATTAAGTCATTGTTACCTTCTATTACAGAAGATGTGGCAAAGGGAGGAGTTGTCACTAAAGAGCAAGTCATTGCTCGTGCACAATATCTAGACTTAATCTATAGTCAGTCTAGCATGCTCTACAACAAAATTCTTGATTCTCCTAGACGAGAGTTTTCCGTTCCTCCTCCTCATAAATCGAACAAGGACTCTCATGTTGGAAACGGCATGATTGGCACCTCAAATACACAAACTACAAAGGCTACATCTAGTAAAGCCCTTGCAATTTCCAGTAAAAAGGACAATGACAAACTTCCTGCCTCGAAGGTTAATGCCTTGTCGACCGACAAAGGCAAAGAACCGAAGCAACTAAGGGGCAAGAAGAAAAGGGAAAAGAAAAAGAAGAAACAAGATGATTCGTCTCCTAAAAAGTCTTCTGAAAACACTTATGGGCAAAAGAAACCTAATCATCCATGTTTTATATGTGATGTTGGATGAGAGATTGTCCGCATAAATCTCGGATTAAGAAGTTCTTTAAGATTTCAAAAACCTCAGTGGTATTGAATGATCCATTTCCAAATCCAGAAACCAATTTGGTTGCTATCGACAATGCTTCCTGATCCCAGGTTCTTATTTTGTCCATTTCGAAGCAGCAAAATGATGCTTTGATATCGACAAGGAATAAAGATTATGGGAATCCACAGTTGTCGAACAACAAGGCTACAGATCAACCTAGTAGTTCGACAACAACATCAACTGAAGTTGTGCCACCCATCATTCCTGAGATAATGATAAAGCTTTCAAAGGGAGTAGTACACAAATCGACACTTAATCCTCGTGCTAGAGCAGCACAGAATTATAATATAGTAGAAGATCTGGCCTAATTGCCATCTGTTATGTCAACACTTGAAGTACTGCAAAATTGCCCCTGCCAAAAGCAGGCTCTATTATCAGCAATATGTGGGATTGACCCAATGGATTCCAATCTTGTGGCCTTTAATCATAAAGGATACAAACCTCAGTTACCAACTCAACTCGTTTTCCTCATTTAAGTGAAAGCCCTCAACAAAACTGTTCATCGAACAATTATTGATGAGGGGGCATCTACATGCATTATGTCAATGAGTTGTTGGAAACATTTAGGCTCACCACCCTTGTCGCAATCATCAACAACATTAAAAGCATTCGATGGGTGAACATACACCCCGTACGGGATTTTAAGTAACTTGCAATTTGAACTGGGGGAAAAACAATAGAAATTGATGTCGAAGTTATCGATGGAAACCTCGATTACAACATCCTACTGGGAAGGCCCTAGATTTATGCTATGGGTTCAGTTGTGTCAACATACTTCAGAAATATTTCATTTCCTTTTCAAGGAGGGATTACAATCATTGATCAACAAACCTTCCTCCCCAACAATTCACAAGTTACGGGAAGCATTCCAATGATCCATGGAAGCTCTCATTCGCTTCAAAATGTCGAAGTAGGCCTCCTAAAAGACCCTGCCTTAATGGGTAATTTTGCCCTACTGCCTCCAAGTAATCTGGCAAAAGTGGAAAATGTGGGAACCTACAATATGATATCTTCGACATCTAAAAATATTTGGAAGATTTTTGAACATTTTGTTAGCATGGATCATCACCAGGTATTGCCTCCAAGCTCAATAGAAATATTGTAGCAATCAATTTTCTTGGCATGGGCAGCAAACCCAAATCAACGCTTATCGAGTGTTTGGATAGATAGATCTAAGGAATGTCGAACCTCTTTAGATCCTTGGTCGCATGTACATTCTATAGACGAAGGGATCATTCAATCAATGATGATAGGAGAGGCACCATAGGAAGATTACTACCATTGTTCCCATCTTCCGAATTACCAAGAAAATTGTTCCAGCGACCTTAATCATCCTTCAGTTTTTTATTTTCTATCAAATACTATAAGCACGGTGGATTTTGAGTGAAATCTATCCAATATTGAAGAAACTATCGCCATAAATATCTCGACCAAACCAGATGTTGTAGAGAATATTCATGTCAGCAAATCTTTTTCTTCTGCAGAACTGGAAATATATTGCGCTCTCTTTCGCAAGTTCAGAGATGTCTTTGCATGGTCATACGAAGAAATTCCAGGCATTGAATCAAGCATAGTTGAACATGAAATTAAGATGTATCCAGATGTCAAACCGATACGACAACGACTTTGGTAGGTGCACCCGAAGAAAGTTGCTGCCATCAAGGCAGAAGTTGAAAAACTTTTACATGCTAGTTTCATTTACCTGGTTCCTCTAACTAATTAGGTATCAAATATTGTTCCTATGATGAAAAAGAAAGGAACGATTAGAGTGTGCATCGATTATAGGGATGTAAATCAAGCTTTTCCAAAGGACAACTACCCTACACCCTTAATCGACCAGATAATTGATGAATGAACCAGATGCGAAATATTTTCATTTATGGATGGATTTTCTGGGTATAATCAAATAAATATTCGCCCACAGGACCAGTCAAAGACTGCATTTATTTGTCTGTGGGGCACATTCACGTACCGCAGGCTACATTTTGGTTTAAATAATGCAGGGGCTACTTTTCAGAGGCCTATGAATTATGCCTTCCACGACATCAAGAACATCGTTCAATCGTATCTCGACGATCTACCAGCTCATTCGCGAAAGCATACTAAACATCTACAACATTTGAGAGCTATATTTCTACGTTGCCTACACTACAAGATATGAATCAATCTGCACAAATGTGTGTTTTGTGCCGGTTCTGGTCGTTTACTTGGCTTTGTGGTTTCAAAGGATGGGATTCGTCTTGACCCATGTAAGGTTCAGGCAATAATCGATATGCCTCCACCTTCAAATTTGCTTCAGATTTAGAAACTCCAAGGGAAAGCAAACTTTGTGAAGAGGTTCATTCCAAATTACGCTGAACTTGCTAAAGGTTATATGCGTCTTTTGAAAAAAGAAGTTCCCTTCAACTAGGATCAGGTTGCACAATCTTCCTTTGATGCTCTAAAGGAATCCCTAATAAAAGCATCATTAATGTACGCTCCTGACTATCAAAAAGACTTTAACCTATATCTAGCTGCAGTAGATATGACCATCGCAATGGTTTTAGTTCAAGAAGATAATGGAATCAAACATCTTGTCTATTATTTAAGTCCAAACTTAAATGATACAGAGAGCAAATACTCCTACGTTGAAAAGCTGGCTCTTGCAGCTGTTCAAGAAGTACAGAGATTTCAACACTATATCCTCTTCCACAAAACAACCATTTTGTTAGATCACAACCCTATGACTTACATTCTATCATGTCAGTTACTTGGGGGCAAATATTCGAAATGGATAGCTATTTTGCAAGAGTTTGATCTAGAATTCGTAAAATCCACAAAGAAATCTCTAGTTTTCATAGAGTTACTATGTGACTTCCCATCGTCGTCCGACAAATTCAACATCCAAAGCATCAATCGTGGATGAATCTTTGTTTTTGATATCGTCAAGCGATCTATGGTATGGAGATATAATCATCTATCTCCAAACCCAAACATACAGGCCTAATACCTCTCACTCAGAACAACGACGTACTCGATACCAAACAAAAGACTACATGATCGTCGGTGATACACTTTACCGTCACGGTATCGATACAGTTCTGTGGAGGTGCCTCACCCATGAGGAGGCCGAAAAAGTCCTGAATGATTTTCATTCAGGCGCATGTGGGGGGCATCAATCTGGTTATGCTACGACAGAAAAGATCTTATGAGCAGGTTACTTCTGGCCAACAATGTTCAAAGATTGCATAACCACAGTCAGAAGTTGCCATGCTTGTCAACTCTTCGACTGAAAAACCAAAATACCACCCGCACCTCTACATCCAGTAATTGTTGTTGGGCCATTCACCAAACGGGGCATAGATTTCATGACATGTAACCCCACCGCGGCCGGGGGGCATGGGTATATCATAGTCACAGTTGACTATTTTAAGAAATGGGCCGAGGTGATGCCTACATTAAACAATAGCGGCGAAACGGCTACCCTTTTCTTTTTCAATCATGTAGTTTATAGGTTCGGTGTTCCACAATCTATAGTCACAGATCATGGATCGAATTTCCACAATCACGTGATTGTTGAATTAGCTGCCAAATTAGGACTGTCCCATGATAATTCTACTCTGTATTATCCGCAAGCTAACGGACAAGTTGAGGCGACCAACAAAGTCCTTAAGCACATGCTGCAAAGGATGATTGGAGTCCATAAACGGAGTTGGCACCTAATCTTGTACTCAACCTTGTGGGCATACTGAACATTGGTAAGAAATGCAATCGGATTTACACCCTTTCAACTAGTGTATGGCCTGGAAGCGGTCTTACCGATTCAGTGTGAGATTTCATGTCTCAAGCTCGCAGTTGACCTTGTTCTTGGAACCTCAAAGGAAGAGGGTCGTTTCTTGGAAGTAATCCAATTGGATGAAACCCGTCGTGATGCTGCCTTGGCTAACGAAGCTCATAAGAAATGAGTCAAGGCACAGTTTGACAAGAATGTCAAACTTAATGTCTTCTCAGAAGGCAACTTGGTCTTACTTTATGATCAAGAATCCGATAAATTGGGAGCGGGTAAGTTCCAATCACTATGGATGGGTCCCTACATTGTTAAGTGAGTCTTAGCAAAAGGAGCTTGCAAGCTAGTAGATTACGATGGGATTCCACTGTCACCACCCCGAAACGGGTTGTACCTTAAGCATTACTATGCTTGACTAAGTGTAGTAATCTCCTTATATGCTTTTATTACATTTTTTTTTTCGTCAAGAGTGATCGTTTTGGTTAGGCAATCCAATTTTGTATTTGTTGCAGATGTCAAACCTATTGGAATCATTTGTTGGATACACTGACGGAGCTAGTCATAGTACGTGGAACCTATCTTCTGCAGCCTGGGCCATTTTTGGTCCAAGCAGCGAGTTAGTGAGTTCAGAGGGGTATGTATTGGTCGGTCAATGAACAACATCACTGAGTACAGCACGTTGATAGAACTTCTCTCTGATTCCATCACACATGGCATATGTCGACTTGTTGTTAGGCTAGACTCACAACTCATCATCTTACAGCTTACTGGTTTTTTTTTTTGTTCGAAATCCAGCTATATATTGTATGTTCCTAAGGGTTAGGATTTTGGAAAGGCAGTTTGATTCTATTCAATGTCAAAACATTTCCAGAAACTTAAACACATTAAATGATTCATTTGCAACATTTATAAAAGAAAAGCATTTCATCAACACTTTCATTAGGATCAGGTAACTTAACCAAAATATAGCTTCGAAAATAAAAATATATATATATAACTATTTATAGTTTTTCAAAATATTTGGTGTCCAGGACAAAATCGGTCATACGATCCAAAAGCTCAAAAATGCATAAGAGCACCCTAGACTAATGGTGCTGGTGATAGCAAGTCATTGCCTGTGCAATCATATGTAAGAGCCTAGTCCACCAGCTCGACGCGCCAGTGGTATGGTGCTGTAATCTCCGAGGTAACTCGTCGGTCCTCACATCTTGAATACCAAGGGTGAGACCCTCTATCTGACCCTACAATACCGCAAGGGTCTTAGCTACGTCCATATCGCAAAGGACAACCCTCCCTATAGCCTCTCCTGCTAGAACGGTAGCTGCTACCCTCGAGCGCACTGTTGGTCACACTGGTCCAATATCTGCACAAATATATGGGTTTGATTAGTCTTGATAACATTTAAAATACACAAGAACATTATAAAAGCAATAAAAAGAGACATGGTCAGATATTTTTACCCATGACACCCCACTGCTCGCCAGCCGGCAGCACCAAATATGGGTCACCCCGGAAATCCATCCCGAGATATGGATACTCGGCATAAACCATCTGCTGATGATTGAATCACTCAAAGAAGGCATCAGAGAATCAAATCTACGATTGACCAGCATGTCTGGCCATAAGATCAACCCATCTCTGCATCCGTGGCTCCGTTGGTGCTGGCAGTCTTAGTGAAATGTACTATGGCTGCATCAGTGGGATCCTCTTTAAGGAAAAAGTGATCAGAATAGAACCATAACCAAAGTTCTTGGATCTTCCGTTCTTCACCTTGGTAAGCTATTCTTTTATCACTGGAAGTACTGTATCACACTAGTTGAATACCTTTGGTTCAAGTCATTCCAAGACAGACTGCATATAGGACCTGTTGGCTAAGTGAAGTGCCACGCTACCAGCCAATCTAGCAAAGGTGAATAAAATAGTCCTCAAGGACTGGTCAGTGACCTCTCAAATACTGATCTTGCCATCCTTGCTCGGCTGAGACCCATCTCTACAAAATCGACAAATATAATCCCTCACGGATTCATCCGCACGGGCGGATCCCGATAGTGAGAGAGGGGCACCATGCCTCGATAAAACTGTTAAGAAATAGATATCCTCAACTGTCAAAGGGATGGATTTACCTCAAATCTAGAAAACTTGGTTGATAGGATCCCATGCATTGAGAAAATATTGCAACAAATTGATTTGTTGCCTCATGCTAGATATGCAGAAGAACTTGAGCAAGCCACAGTTCCGCAATGCAGTCACCGCACCTAGATCATGTAAGGCAATCATATCATCTTCTTCATGCTCGCATTCACTCCATGTAATAACCATCTTGCTCCAATGAATCTCTGAAAAACAAAAAAAAGAAGAATTACGATCCTTATTTGGCCAAAAACAGGCAAAATTTCCATGAAAAATCAGTGCAGAAACTTTCTTCCTTGCGCCCATCGTATACTAGCTGTGTATTGGGTGGGATGCATACTGACTTGCCAATGGTTAGCTCAGTATGCATCACACCTTTCGATGTGTACTAGGGGCGATGGGGAGATAACGAAATGTTCAGACCCGAGAGGCTCAGAAAAACAGGAAAGCATGCTCAGAATCAGAAAAGGAAAGAATGCAATTGAAGAACTCAAGGTTTTCTCTTACCTGGTCAAGATGGCACTGAAAATAGTCCACAGTATCTCCCGGAATTAGCTGATGAAAATCGAGGGGGAAAACACCTCCAGAGCTCCAACAATCCCAAATTTGAATGAAATGGTAAAAATGATAGGTAAAAACTACTTTTATGTTACTATTCAGGTAATTCAAGTAAGGTATTGGTTTTTCAACTCATTTTTCAAGCATGCATTTACATTTGTAATCAGTTTGATGGAGCAATTGAACAGGTAGTATGGACTTCAAGAGAACATAGTGTTAATAGTGAATTGAACATCTCTAACTATTATCACGAGCAATGTTTTGGCAAAGTTCAAGATCGTTAAAAAATAAACCTAGCTATGAGCATATGTTCCCCCAGATTTTAAGCTCATTAAAAAATGAACCCACTTATGGTAAATAACCTTTGTGATCATATTACTATCAGCTTTTGAGCCTTGGTCGTGCTCTTACCATACCTCCACTTTCTAGCCGATCATCCACCTCCACTTGATTGTTTACCCTTTTGAGGAACAACTGTGAAGAGTGATTTTGTTAGCCACTTTCTTTACACTGTCGTGATTGAAAAGTTCTAAACCTTACCCGGAACCAGCTGCTACCAAAAAATATCATTCATTCCTCAAAGATGAGTCCCTTTTAAGCTCTTTTTAGACTCGTAAAATATAAAAAGATTGTCCAGCAATTGGCCTCTCCAGCTCGTTAAAGTCATTGGAAGTGCCATCCCTCTTGTATTTTAATCTTTTTGGACTTGAGGGATCATTACATGAAAAGATTGAGCGCTTGTCTTTTTTCGGCTCGTTAAATTGCTCAGAAAAGTCATCCCTTTCGTATCATTTTATACTTTTTTGGACTTAAGGGATTATACTACGAAAAAGGATTACTGGAGTTTCCTTTCCGTTTCTTTTTATACTCTCTAAAATTGAAAAGGTCCGAGTTATCTTTGTCGTTAAACTCGTTAAAATAATAGTGACAAACTTGTCCATTACAGACAAGAATGAGTTTCACTGTCACTAGGCTCATTAAAACATAGCGACAGGTTTGCCCGAAGGGAAAATTATAGAACAGGCATATGTTATCCTCCTCAAGCTTGACAAAAATAAAGAGGTACTAGTCAGAAATGACTAGGGAAAAATTGGGAAGAAAACTTGAAGAACTTTATTAGTAGCAGGTCGCTCTTGAACATGACACTTTCACTTCATCACCATGATTGAGTCGGGTCGGGTTATTTCATTCACCGATCATATCACCATTGGTCCTCCGTACCATCCATTTTTGGGGTTAAGGCTACCAATCCATTTTCAGTGTTGTCGATATGTTCAAGAGAAGTCGCTCAGAGAATTCACCAACCCAGCTAACATCTCATCCACTGCAATACCTTCACGCTTCATTCTTTCGTGGCCGCCACCCTGAACCTTGTATCATCAAATCGTTTTCACCTACACAAAATCATTTGCTCCATTTCATGTCATAGATGTGGGATTCATTAAGGCCCTCCTACGACTGATCACTTCTTGTCGACATCAGCTCATTATCCAAGAAGTTGACCTAGGAACAACCCTTTTAGTACTTTGAAGCTTGCATGCCTCAATGGCAAGTTTCTCACTTCTGGCGATAGGTTTACATCAATGGCCTTCAACCGAAAGATTTTGCATGGTGTTCAACATTGACTCATGCATTCACACCACATGAATTGTATTGTAGTACCTTGAGGGTCATCATCATTATCGGTGATTCCTCTTGTGCCTGTTAACAGCTTACATCATTGGCTGGTAATCAGGTGATGTCTTTCCATGTTCGACATTAGAACATTTTTTCACATGGATCGACTTGTACATTAGGCAAAGATTGAACAAGTTTGAAGACCTAGGATCTAGTTTCATCCATCCAGGCTACGATGTATTCAAGAAAATAAAGACATCAAATGTACATCATAGCTGCACAAATAATCATCCAAGCCAAAGAATGATGGCTCTACCAGAATCATCAGTCTGTCACACAGACAATTGTCTGTCATATGTACATGAAAATGAATTTATAAAGTTGGGCGTGGGAATGCCCGCCTCAGCTAAATCATGAAAATATTATGAAGATAATGTATTGTATTCTATCTCATTACAGGTCACCTTCTAGTTCGAAAAAACCTCGGATCCTCATGATAAAGCATTTCACCCAACATCAGAAGATTTACAACCTCATGCTTTAGCAGGCAACTGTTATAGACATATTTGGGCACTGCAACCCCAATCTCATATGTCCATAAACCATGGGCTTCTAAGCTCCTAAAAGTGTTGTTTCATACCCTAAAGGAACAAGGTCAGCTGATTACATTTTCTCCCAGAATTTCTCCCTGAAAAACTACTCAGAACTGGTCAAAACTGGACCATACAAACTACTTAGTGCTAAGGGTGCAATGCATCTCACCTACTACATGCAAAAAGTGTGATGCATACTGAAAAGCCCTTCTATAGGGTGCGATGAGAGAGAGCAGACAAATGGTAGAGGCAGTTGGCTAGGTGGAAACCTAGAGAATCTTCTAGAAACTGCTCATATGACACTTGCCTCTCTGAATTCGCCCAGGGATGAGTAAGAGATCTTGAAATCTCCAAGTGGAACCAAGAACTATCAAATAAATGACACTAATCAAAATCCAAGAAGCTGACTCACCCACCTGCAAATATCTATATATGGATCCCTCATTCGAGAGATCCAGAGGCTGGAATTTTGTATTTTGTAAGGAAGTGTTGTTGGTTTCTCTATGCAACATTGTATTGTTGGGTGATCTAGCTTTTCATGAGGTGAAGAGGGCTTTCATGCTGGGAGGATGGCACTAGGTCAGACCAATGGGTTGTAATCCTCTCTTCTACTACTTCTATCAATAAATCTATTTGAGTTTTCCTCCACATTATTGTATATCTCTGAATCTTGTATTGATATATGCATTTGTATGGTTAATATACATCTGATCCTATATTGTTTATGGTTATAGATCTCTATGCTTTGATGGTATTATGTTTCTTTGACTCTACAGGTGTTCTTTGAAGCGGGACAAGTAAAGAAGTAGTGGCGAAGCTCTGTCAAAGGAGGGAGGAAACAAACAAGGAGCCAAGTGAAAGACTGAGGTTGGTACTCTCTGCTTCTCTCTCATCTATCCCTCATAAAGGAAAACAAAAGTAACTTTAGTTTGTTTGTTTCTAAGATAGCTACCCATCTTAGTGGGAGTAGCATCTCTGAATGGACAATAGTTTTCCCGGTAACACCCACCCTCCCCTGGTGGGGGTTTGGGGGGCAGCGCTCTCGAAGCTAAAAAAAGATCAAAATTTACCTTGTAAAATATTGTAATTTCGTAGTCAATATGGGTTGTTCATTATGTAGATGATATGGCGGTAGAAGTTATGTTAATTTAGGGTTTTTTTCCCTATGAGGAAACCCTTGGTTTATATGAGGGAATTGCATTTTGGTTGTGTATTATTATTCTGAATGAGAAAGAGAGAGGAGGTTGTGTGAGAGAGAAGAGTAAATTACAATGGATTTGTTGTAGATTGTATCTCTTCATTTTGTTGGATAACATAAAAGGAAGGATTGGTTGTTTCTCCAGGGATGTAACCCAAATTGGGTGAACCATGAATATCTGTGTCTCTCTTGTTTTATGTGTTTATGTATTGTTGTTTCTACAATATTTTATGTATCTCATTGCTATGTTAATTAATTTCTAACACTTGACTCTCTCCACCACATTGCAGTGATTTGATTCTCTCGACTACAACATATTCCTACTTGTGACAATTTATTACATGTTTTTCTCTCACACATGGTGGTTGCTTATTTCATGAATTGTCCAACCAACCTTCCCTCTCAAATTTTGTGGTAATAACCCTCTCTCATATGGAAACAATAATGACTAACTCCCAACCAAATAGATAGTGTCTTGTTTCACAAAAGGTATCTCAGTTTCTCATTTATTCAACTTCTTTGATAGAAATAGTGGTTCCAACTTGTCCACGTCACGAAATAAGAAGAAAAAGAATAGTCATCTATAAAATAATGTCTCCTCCTACTAGTATACCTTTTCCAACTCACACCTAAATAGGATGCAATGAAACCTTCACTCACTCTCCCTATTGAATTGATGGGTGGGCATTTTCTTCTACCTACACACACTAGGAAGACAAAACATATCTATTTGCTTCTTCTCTGCAATTTGTTTATCTCTATCGACAATATCTGTAATAGTATTGACCAATATAGTAGGAAATGACAAAAAATTTGTCACATATGAAATTGTAGTGATTTCATTGTTAACTTATTCTCCCCCATGATTGATCGTGGATGAATGATTTTGTTGTTTTGGTGCCATTCCATCCAAAAAATCTGACATCGTGGCAACTGATTATTTCTCTTTGTCATTTCACCAATCTGTTGGTGCTTATTATCATGCTGGGATTTATTTGGATCCCTTGAACTTGATGAGTTCCTTTGTTTTAACTTCTTCTATGGTAATTTTGACATGGCCTTCATGCTAATCCTCCTTTCTTTGTCTTGATTGGTTACTTTGCACTGATATCTATAAGATATATACTTTGGAACCATCTTTCAAATGGTGGTTCCTTGTGACAAACATTTCTTCGTTCATAGTTGTTGGGCATGGAATCTCCCCATGGCATGTTTTGGGGCTCAAAGCCCAAGTTTTGAGTTGATATTATTGTAAATATTCATGAATTGCGGGCATGGAAGTATGTTAGAGTCATAGGGTTGTCCGCCCTAAGACTATAATGTAATGTCAGCCTACCCATGGTATGCAGACCATGGGACTGTATAAATAGAGCGAGGATCTAAGTGTAAAAGAGAGTTAGGGAGAGGGAGTATGAGATAAAAAGTAGAAGCACAGAGAAAGTGTCTAAGTGTGTCTTGGGTCATAGAGTAGGAGAAGGCTCTGCAGCTGAGCACACAAAGGCCTAGCTGTCTGCAGCTGAGTGTGCAGACCCCTGCAGCTGAGTGCACAGGATGGTGTCGAGTCTGTAATCAAAGAAGAAATTAATAAAGAAAGGTTTTGTTACCAATTATGTGTATCTGCTCTGAGTTATTATATGTTTGATATCATTCGCGAATATACTGTTTCTTTACTGCGTGCACTTGTATGAATTGTGAATATTGTTAAGTATAACTAAAAGCATACAAATAAGCTAAGTTAATCAACTAATATCAAATTACTAGTAAGTACTTGGGTAATAACACTGTTTGGCCCATGAGTAGGGTTTCACAAGGGTAGCACCTTAGGCTACGAGGAACGGGTAAGTGCGCATAGTGACGTGCGCACAGGGCCAAAATGTGAACCACTTGAACTTATCAGACATCTCCAAGGTGCGAAAACCTGGTTCTAGTACCCTCCCATAATACTTTGGGTGAGACCTCAGTCCGTACTCCGTGGACTATTGCCGAATGGGCCAGTAGTACCAGGATTTGTTTGGCTAAATCACCTCTGAACCTAGGTCAGGCCCCAACAAGCCAACAAATGGTTCCATTGTTGGGACCGGGATTTGCATAAGGGATGTCTGCTGTCATGTCATTGGAATCCACCGAAGAAAGAAATTGAAGGGTGGTTGGACAAAAAGATTCACGAGTTCGTGGCACTGGAAAATAGGAATCTGTGAGTATCAAAGGAACAATAGTTATAGCACTACTTATATACAGAAATCCAAAAAAAATTATTTGCATCCTTCCCCTTTGAGTTGTATGAGTGGATTGCGAAGCTAGTAGACAGTCAGGTTAGGTGTAGGCTCGACAAACCAATTGTGTGGACTCCAGAATTGTTGCACAGACTAAAAGCATCAGAAGATAATATTGTGCACACTGTGGACCATTGGCTCAATCGAATTACAGGGGGTTTATCACTAAATTCACAGTAGATACTTCAGTCAGCTATAGCGAGGCGGAATGATGCTTCCTCAAAGGATCACGAGGTAGTACATTAAATCTTTGAACACTTGGATTAAAATGCTATTGCGTGAGAACCGGGTTATGTGAATAAATTGATGTTTGGGGCTACGCAAAGTGGGATGATCTATAGAATTGAAGGTAGCACAAAAATAGAAACTAACCCCTTAATTTCGCCTCAGCGAGAAAGCGAGGAAGAGCTCATGGAAGTTTCACAAAGAAGTGTGATTAGTCTAATAAGGCAGCGAATTCCGCACGTACCACCTCCACCTACACCACCACTGGTTTCACCATCTTCACCCCCATCTCCGCCCAAACCACCTCCGTCACCATGGCAGTTCAATATGGCGAGCGCGATAAAATTGTCGATGTTCAAAGGAGTAGGAAATGAAGATCCAGAACAATTTTGGTTCGTAGTAAAAGAAGTATGGGAAGCACAAGGAATCGTGGATGACAATATAAAGAAGGCAACGCTGGTGAGCGTGTTGCAGGATCGTGCACTAACATGGTACATTAAGCATTCTAATGACCATCCAAACATGGGGATCGTAGACATCCAGGCTGCACTGAATAGGGAATTTAGCAAGCCGAAATCGGAGACAGTTGATTATCAGGTTTAAGGAAATCACAATGCTTCTAGGAAAGACCTCGTGGGAGATAGATCAAAGACTGAAGAGTATGATTCATGAATCCAACATGACCTTGACGGATGGACAATACCGTGCATGGTTTGTAGCATCACTAATGCCACATCTGATGAAGGCACTGTCATAGAAAAAGTTATCCACCTAGGCCAAAGCTTTGGAGATTGAAATGAGACTACACGAGACCCCGTTATAAGACCCTGGCCTTGGAGTCCAACAAATCCATGTGCAACTGAGAAACTTGTGTCTAGAAATGCAGAGTTTGAAATAGGACGGGACAACTCACCAAGAAGCTCGCGAGGAGGTATGGTGCATAAAATGCAAAGGCCAGGGACATGACTACTTAGCAGGAGGAGGGCCAATACCATTAAGACTAGAGGCACAAGCAGGACCGAGCACAACACCTACAAGATGGTGCGCGATTTGTCAAATAGGAGGAAACCATGCTACGGATAATTGTCATCTACTACAGAAGTATACGCAGATGTCCCAACAATTGTTTTGTAATTTCTACATATTAGTAGGTCATGATGAACACACCTGTAGAAGTTATGAACTAATGATGGACTAGATTGCTTACTATAGTGTTCAGACGGAAACACGAGCCCTCGATCAAAATACAGGGATGGCACGCACTAGATTTCAGGGGCACAGACGAGGTCAAGGCAGAATGGGACCGGGAAGGGGTCCCGGCCAGCTAATTTGTTACAATTGTGGAGGGCCAGGGCATTATGCCTATGATTTTACAAATCTGACACAAACATCATGTTTATATTTTACCCAGTTTGATCATGAGCCAGAAGACTACCCTATACTGATAGCGAGGTTGTGCGATAAAGGAATACTTCAACCTCAGAACCTACAAATGATGAGGTCTGAAGTACGCGAAGAGGACCCGAATGTAAACATCATGCTCCGAAGCAATATCACAATAGGAGATGACAAAGGCAAGCAGTCTAAAGAAAGTGCATGGGTTCACAAGGATCTAATAAAGGAACCTGAATTTTATTTGGAGTGTGCGAAGGAGACATTCATGGAAGCTAAGAAGAGCTTCATGGAGGCCTCCACTTCAGGTAGTAAGGATCAACTAGAACCATAGATAGATCCTTCAATGCTCACTACCTTTCTAGAGACATGCATGAAGCTGCTGAAGGGACTACAGGAACTCATCACTAGGTGCACTGGGTCAAGAGAACTGTGCATAGTCTAGAAGCTCGGGAAGCACAAAACACGAACAAGAAGGGAGAGGAGATTGACTACGCAAATCGAGGAATATGAAATGGATCAAGTGATTCTGGATTTAGGATCAGACACAGATGTATTGCCAAAGAAAACATGGGAGTGCATAGGCAGGCCCGCATTGCAATGGTCTCCTATTCAATTACGAATGGTGAACCAGTAGAAAATCCTACTGATGGGAAGGTTGCAGGGGATAACGATAGATATTGAAGGTGAGAGCGCACTTGTAGATTTCGAAGTGATAGATATTGTCGATGACAACAATCCCTATCATGCACTATTGGGAACAGATTGAGTCGCCCTGCCATCCCTCGGGTGGGCGGGCTGCCAAGGGGAGCTCTCGGAATCGCCCCACCACCCCACGGGTGGGCGGGTCACCGGGGTGGTGTGGGAGCTGCCGCAATCACCCCGCCACCCCACGGGTGGGTGGGCCACTGGGGTGGCATGAGGGGGAGCTGCCGCAATCACCCCGCCACCCCATGGGCAGGTAGGCCACTGGCATGGCATGGGGGGAGATGCCGCAACTCCCCCCCTTTGCCACCACGGCGACGAGCCCACTCATGGGGTGCCCGGGCGATTCTGCGAGGTGTCGGGGTAGCGCGCGGGGGGGGGTAGCTCCCCTCGTGCCACCCTGGAGGCCAACCACCCCACGAGCCAGTGGGGTGGGGTGGATGGCCAAGTAGCCATCCCCATCGCCCCTAACCTACAGGCTCGTTTGGCCGTCGTGAGCATTACCGGGCCCACCATGCCCACTGCGGACATAGTGGGTAAATTTGGTCCACAAAAAGTAAAAAAAAAAAAAAACAAAAGAATTCATTCAACTTATTTAATTTTAAAATTTGCAAAGAAAAAAAGTTAACTAACCTTTCAAATGCATGAATCCTGCATTGAATATGTTGTTGATAGCACTGTATCTGCTCCACAAATTCGCTCCAAGTCTTTTAACGAACCATGGAAAACCTTGATGTGATGTGAATAATAGTGATCATGAAATTTAATATATAGGTGAAATTACGGAGATGTTTTACGGCACGATTAATGTAGGATTAGTTTGTTTTAAAAAATTTTAACATGTTAATTTTTTTATGGCAATATAGGAAACTATGATAAAGCGAATATTATGGAATTGTTTTACAGTGCGGTGAATGTGGGATTAATTTGTTTTAGAAGGTATTATAAAAAAAAAAAAAAAAACATTCAATTGTTAGTAAATATTATATATTTTAACTATTAAAATAATTTAAGTAAAAGTTTTAGTTTACAATTTTAAATTTAAAGATTTATTTCATAAAAAAAAATAAAATTAGATAAAAATTTTCAATAAATTGTAGAATAAAATAATGAAGGGAAATACATGAAACGAAATTTTTGGAGGAAAATATTTTGGCGAAACTTTTTGGAGGGAAAATTTCATTCTCTAAGCTATATAATATCTTTAAGAGAGTCTGTTATCAGGAAATCTAGTGTCTATGCAGAGCTACTAGTCCCACTAAAATGGGTAGCTATCTTAGAAACAAACAAACTAAAGCCACTTTCATTTTCCTTTGTGAGAAGTAGATAGGAGAGGAGCAAAGAATACCAACATCGATCCTTCACTTGGTTGCTTACTTGTTCCTTCTCCCCTCTGATAGATCCTTGCCACTCCTTCCTTGCTTACCTGCTTCAAAGAGTACCTGTAAATTCAAAGCAGCATAATACCTTCAAAGTACAGAGATTCTACAATCATAAACAATATAGGACCACATATATATTGACCACACAAATTCATATATCATCAAACATACAAGAATGTGGAGGAAAACTTGAATAGCTTTATTGATATAAAGAATAGAAGAGAGGATTACAACCCATTGATCTGACCCAGCGTCATCCTTCCAGCATGAAAGCCCTTCTTCACCTCATGAAAATCTTAGATCACCCAACACTATGATGTTCTACCAGGAAACCAACAGCACTTCCTTACAAGATACAAAATTCTAGCCTTCAACCTCTGGATCTTTGGGATGAGGGATCCATATATAGATATTTGCAGAGATGTGAGTCAACTCTAGGTTTTTGATTAGTGTCATTCCACTGATAGTTCTTGGTTCCACTTGGAGATTTCATTGATCTCTTACTCATCCCTGGGCGAATTCTAAGAGGCAAGTGTCATATGAGAAGTTTCTAGAAGATTCTTTGATCATCCACTTAGAAAGTTGTCTCTTCCATTTGTCTATTCTCGCTCATTGCACCCTATATAAGGACTTTTCAGTATGCATCGCACGTCCCATGTGTAGTAAGTGCGATGCATCGCACCCTGACCATGGAGCAAGTGAGATGATCCAGTTTTGACTAGTTCTGAGTAGTTTTTCATGGAGAACTTCGAGGAGATGATGTAATAAGCTAACCTTGCTCCTCTAGGGTATGAAACAACACTTTTATGGACTTAGAAGCCCTTGGTTTATGGACATATAAGATTGGGGTTGCAGTGCCCAAATATGTCTATAACAGTTGCCCCCTAAAGCATGAGGTCGTAAATCTTTTGATGTCAGGTGAAATGCTTTATCATGAGGATCCGAGGTCTTTTGAACTGGAAGGAGACCTATAATAAGATACAATAAAATACATTATCTTCATAATATTTTCATGATCTAGCTGAGGCGGGCATTCCCATGCTCAGCTTTATAAATTCATTCTCATGTACATAGGACAGACAACCGTCTATGTGGCAGACTGATGATTCTGGTAGAGCCATCATCCTTTGGCTTGGATGATTTTCTATGTAGCAATGATGTACATTTGATGTCTTTATTTTCCTAAATATATCACAGCCCGGATTGGTGAAACTAGATCTGAGGTCTTCAAACTCATTCAATCTTCGCCTGAAGTACAAGTCGATCCATGTGAAAATATGTTCTCGAGTCAAACATGGAAAGATATTGCCTGATTACCAGTCGATGATGTAATTTGTTAACAGGTGCGAGAGGAATCATTGATAATGATAATGACCCTCAAGGTACGATAGTACAATTCACGTGGTGTGAAAATGGGACTTGGCATCGAACATCACGCAAAATCTTTTGGTCAAAGGCCATTGATCTAAACCTATTGCTAGAAGTGAGAAACTTGCCATTGAAGCATGCAAGCTTCAAAGTACTGAAAGGGTTGTTCCTAGGTCGACTTCTTAGATAATGAGCTGATGCTAACAAGAAGTGACCCGTTGTAGGAGGGCATTAATGAATCCCACATCTACGACATGGAACGGAGAAAATGATTTTGTGGAGGTGAAAACGATCTGATGATACAGGGTTCAGGGTGAAGGTCATGAAAGAATGAAGTGTGAAGATATTGTGGCGGATGAGACACAGGTTGGGTTGGTGAATTCTCTAAGCGACTTCTCTTGAACATATCGGTGACACTAGAATGGATTGGTAGCGTTAACCCCAAAAATGGATGGTACGGTTACCAATGGTAATATGACCGGTGAACGGAATAACCCAACCTGACTCAATCATGGTGATGGAGTGAAATTGTCATGTTCAAGAGCGACTTGCTATCAATAAAGTTTCTTCAAGTTTTCTTCCCAATTTTTCCCCAGACATTGCTAACCAGTACCTCTTTATTTTTGTCAAGCTTGAGGAGGATAACATATGCTTATTCTATAATTTTCCCTTTGGGAAAACTTGCCGCTATGTTTTAACGAGCCTAGCAACAGTGAAACTCGTTCTTGTCTGCATGGACAAGTTTGTCGCTATTGGTTTTAACGATTTTAACGACAAAGACAACTCGGTCCTTTTTCAATTTTAGAGTCTGAAAAGGGACGGAAAGGAAACTCCAGTAATCCTTTTTCGTCATATAATCCCTTAAGTGCAAAAAAGTATAAAATAATATGAAAGGGATGAACTTTTGATAGTTTTAATGAGCCGAAAAAGACAAGCACTCGATCGTTTTGTGTAATGATCCCTCAGGTCCAAAAAGATTAAAATCTAGAGGAGGGGTGGCACTTTCAATCATTTTAATGAGCTGGAGAGGCCAATTGCTTGTCAATATTTTCATATTTTACAAGTCAGATGAAAAGAGCTTAAAGAAGACTCGTTTTTTGAGGAACGAGTGATATTTTCGGGTAGCAGCTGCTTCCAGGTAAGGTTTGGAAATTTTCAATCATGACAGTGTAAAGAACATGGCTAATAGAATCACTCGTCGCAATTGTTCCTCAAAAAGGGGTAAACAATCAAATGGAGGTTCATGATCAGCTAAAACAGAGTGGAGGTGATGGTAAGAAAATGACCAAGGCTCAAAAGCTGATGATAATGCATTTGCAATGGTAATTTACCGGAGGTGGGTTCATTTTCTAATGAGCTTAAACTCTGGTGGAACATATGCTCATTTCTAGGTTTATTTTTTAACAAGCTTGAACTTCACGTAAAACTGCTCGTGGCTAGGTTTATTTTTTAACGAGCTTAAACTTTGCCACAACATATGCTCAGATTCGGTTTCATGTTTACACAAGCTTGAAACGAAAAAATATGCTTGTTATAAGTTCACATGCCCCCAGCACAATGATGCAAATCGAGATGCATGCCCCCCAAGCTTCATTGCATTCAACAAGGTGGTTGGAATGAAGGTTTACCTTCGACATCTTTGAAAGACTCGACTTGGATTTTATGAGATCGTAATCAAAGACTTGATTTGGAAAGGGAGTCATTTTTTAATGAGGTTGACACAGTAAAAGAACTATCCTCATAATCCACCGTATTTACAGTATTTGATAGAAAATCAAAAACTGAAGGATGATTAAGGTTGCTGGAATAGTCGTCCTGGTAATCCAGAAGATGGGAATGATGGTGGTAATATTCGCATGGTGCCTCTTCTATCATCATTGGCTGAATGATTCCTTCATCTATAGAATGTATATGCAACCAAGGATTTGAAGAAATACCATATTCCTTAGACCTATCTATCCAAACACTCGATGTGCATTGATTTGGGTTTGGCCCCCAGGCCAAGAAAATTGATTGCTACAATATTTCTAAAATGGCGATGATCCATGTTGTCAAAATGTTCAGGAATCTTCTAAATCTAGAAGATATCATATTACAGGTTCCCACCGTGGCCACCTCCGCCAGATTGTTTGGAGGTGGTAGGGAAAAAATACCCATCAATGTAGGGTCTTTTAGTAGGCCTACTCCGATATTTTGAAGCGACTGAGAGCTTCCGTGTATCATCAGAATGCTTCTCGTAACTTGTGAACTATTGGGGAGAAAGGTTTGTTAGTCGATGATTATAATACCTCCTTGAAAAGGAAATGCAATCTTTCTAAAGTATGTCAACACAACAGTAGCCATAGCATAAATCCAAGGCCTTCCCAGTAGGATGTTGTAATCGAGGTTTCCATCGATAACTTCAACATCAATTTCTAATGTTTTCCCCCCAGTTCGACCTGCAAGTTACTTAAAATCCCGTATGGAGTGTATGCTCATCCATCAAATTCTTTTAACATCGTTGAAGATCGCGACAAGTGTGGTGAGCCTAAATTTTTCCAGCAACTCATTGACATAATAAATTTAGATGCCCCCTCATCAATAATTGTTCGATGAAAAATTTCGTTGAGGGCTTTCACTTGAATAAGGAAAGCGAGTTGAGCCGGTACTGAGGGTCATATCCTTTATGATTAAAGGTCACAATATTGGAATCCGTTGGGTCAATCCCACCTATTTCTGATAATAGAGCCTGCTTTTGGGAGGGGAAGTTTTGCAGTACCTCAAGTGTCGACATAGCAGATGGTGATTGGGCCAGGTCCTCTACTATATTATAATTCTGTGCTACTTTGGCATGAGGATTAAATGTCAATTTGTGTACTAATCCCTTTGGCGGTTTTAGCATTAGTTCAGGAATGATGGGTGGCACAACTTCAGTCGAAGTTGTTGTCAAACTACTAGGTTTATCAGTAGCCTTGTTGTTCGATAGCTATGGATTCCCGTAATCTTTATTCCTTGTTGATATCAAAGCATCATTTTGCTATTTCGAAATGGACAACATAAGCACTTGGGATAGGGAAGCATTGTCACTAGCAGCCAGATTGGTTCCTGGGTTTGGAAACGGATCAGTCAATACCGCTACGGTTTTCAAACTCTTTAAGAATTTTCTAAGCTCAGTTTTATGTGGACAATCTTTCGTCCAATGATCCTCATCACATATAAAGCATGAATGACTTGGTTTCCTTTCTCCAGAAGGGTTTACAAAAGATTTTTTTAGGAGACGACTCCTCTTGTTTCTTCTTTTTCCCTTTCGTTTTCATCTTGCCTCTTGGTTGCTTCGGTTCTATGCCTTTGTCAGTCAACACGGCATTTACCTCCGAGGCGAGAAGTTCTTCATTTGCATTTTGACTAGAAACCGCACAGGCTTTATTTAATGTAGCCTTTACGATTTTCGTGCTTGTCATACCTATCATGCCATCACTGGCATGAGAGTCTTTATTTGATTTAGGAGGAGGATGAATTGAAAATTCCGATCTAGGAGCATCAGGGATTTTGTTGTAGAGCATGCCAAACTGAGTATAGATCAAGTCTAGATATTGTGCACGAGCAATGACTTGCTCTTCAATGACGACCCCTCCCTTTGCCACATCTTCTGTTATAGAAGGTAACAATGACTTAATAAACCATTCAGCTAGCAACTGATCAGGAACATATGCTTTTACCATTCTACGACGACGTTGTCATTCATGAATATGATCAGATATGTGAGTGGCCATAGTTTGTTTGAAATTGGTAATAAACTCTGTTCCTGTTTCGTACCTTATTGATAACTGAAAATGGGTTAAAAAGGTTGTGGCAAGGGTGCTGAGGTTATCGAATGAAGCTCTAGGCAATTCGATGTACCATTTTGCTACCGGACCAGTTAACATTCACTGAAAAAGGTGAAGCCTAATCGAATCATCATTTAGAGTGTTGGATGAACACCATAGATGAAAGGTCATCACATGATTCGATGGGTCTTCACCCGAATTTCCATTAAATTTAGGAATATCTGATGGAAGTTTATGAGGAATCACCGGCCACCAAGGGGCATAAGCAATTGGATCGTTTTTTAGCCGATTTAGATCTGGTAACTCTAAAGTCGCCACGAAGGGCAACTGTTGATTCAAGTTCGGCGAAGCATACCTAGGATAAGATGGGATTGCCTAAGGAGTGGGTCTTTGCATACCAACATAACGCATTTGATGCTAATAACTTTGGTAAGGTTGATGGGCATAACCATTATGATATGATTGATGTTGACCATTTTGAATATACAGTTGCCCATTACTCGCAAAGATTTGTTGCTCAGATCCTTGGTAAGCTTGTTGGAATTGTGGTTGTTGATATTGTACCAGCCATGGTTGCGAAGCCATTTGTTGTTGTCCAATACTAGCTGTTTGACCAAGATGAGGGGAAATAATACCCATTTGAGCGTGGGTCACTCCAGTTAAGGAGCCACTAATTGGTGATTGTGGTTGCGTCGTGGAGACAAGAGTTTGTTGTATTGCAACCTGAGAAACTTGAGGTTGGCATACAACAGGCAACACTTGTACTTGCGACAGCGTCACAATAGCCGGTGTAGTGGGGATGTTTGACACAGGTAGACTTTGTTTTATTGCATATACAACTCTTGGTTGTTGAGGCAGTATTGGTACCCAACCACTGGATGTAATTCCAACATGCCCCGAATTCTGTTGCGAACTCTCATATGGTCGTTCTCTCGAAGGGAACAATGAAAGGGCATACCGCCCCCCATACGACACAATCCAGTGCTCAAAGGAGTGATTTGCCTTTGGGGACTGGGTTGCCCAAATTGATACTGCTGTGAAGGATCAACTTTCTGAGACTCAACATAAGACATTCTAGATATTATTCCAGACGAACAAAGGGGAACAAACCATACTGTCGAAACAGTCCCTGGGTGAACTCCATCTAGCGATTGAGAGCTAGTTGGGACAGATGGTACACCAAAAAATATTGTTGGAGTAGCAGCAAGAGGTTCTGCTGCTGCTGTGTCAGATGACATAGTCCTCGATGTCAACGGTTTTTCAGACATATCTAGTGTATCCAAAAGATTTCCTAGCGATTCTACAGGAACTTGAGATGAAGGGAGGCTAACTTCTGATGGAGAAGGATATAGGATGATCCCGGATCCAAAATGCAATGGAGTACTGGATGGAGGATCCTCCACAATATCTTCTATAACAATCAATCCAGGTGGGAGAGGTAGACCGTCAGGTCCGTAAAATATTTCTGGTGCCAAAGAAAGTATAGACTCTACAGCAACAGATGTTGGAGGGGTAACACCTTCCGAATCAGCTGTAGATGGAGCTGGTTCAGGAATAGAAGTGTTTACCGTTACACTAGGATCAGTTCTAATGTCCTCTTATGGCCGCGAAACTTCTTCTGTAAAGGCAGGGATACCAGAAATGGTTGGAGTAACCAGAGTCCCTGAGGATGTCGGAACACAATTTCCAGGCAAACCAGGGGACTTTGATCTGGTTAAATGAGTTCGCTTTGTCCAGAATAGTTTCATTTCTGGAGTCAAAGATGGTTGACTCATTAATCTCCACGAACGATGGGGTTTCGATTGACTTTCTTCAATGATTTCGGATTACTCGATCAACTCAAGATAGGGGAGAAAGTGATTCCAAATTAAATGAATTTTAGATGCTTTGACACAACTTGCTTTTTCAATTTTGAAGAGTCGAGAAAAAGCTAAAGATGACTCTAGTCGCCTTCGATTTTTAATGAGCCTGAAGTGACAAGTTCTTAGATGGACCTTTTCCTTTAAGGAGTTTAAAAAAAAATGAAAGATACTACTCTGGAAATCTAGACAGAGGGATTACCAAACCAATCGCAAAACTGCAGAATATTTTTTATGGTACGGCAGTCAATCTTCCTGAATTCTGTGTTCAGTGCATTGTGATCGATAGGGCGGCAGACACGGCTTCCTAAGGATAAAGGATATAGCATATTGTGGTCTCCCAATATATACTCGACGATACGTGGGAGCACAAGTCCGTACTGGCACTTGTCGTCTCAAAGAGGAGGAATCACCCAACCTACGATGAAAGTGATAAGTCTGTACGACGCTGGAATACGTCTCTAGACTAGACTTCTAAATGTTGTGCGTTAGGTTCCAAAGCATTTTTATGTTCATTGAATTTATTTTACTGTTGATCTTTCTTAAGAAGTTTTTCCTTAAGGTTCACCGCGTGATGTAGATATACAATTCCTAAAATGCAATCTAAGATGATAAACAATCATTTACTCTTCTTTTTGCAATGAAAATCCTAGCTACTAAGGAAAGAGAAGTGGGATTCTTTCAACATAGAGCAGAGAGCACACACTAGATGCATTGTCCTAAATCAAAATCAACAAGCAGTCTAAATGCAAATGCACATGCATGTATTTGTTTTCTGCTTTCTTAATGTGTGAATGACAAAAAGAATGCTGAGTGAAAATCTGAATTATTTTTTCAAAGCAACAGTACTAATAATTTTCTTTTCAAAAAGACGAAAGGAAGACAATGATGACACTTCGCAATTTTGAATTGAAAACTGCTTTCAACACCTGAAAAACTATTAATTCAAATCAAATACAAGAGTAATAGTGTAATCGACCATCAAGAATAGTAGGATTCTTTTCTTTGACTGAAAACGACACTTGCGACACTTCCAAATCAAAAGATGACAGTTCGACTACGCTACTTCTTTGTAAAAGAGAACTATAAATGGTGAACAATACATAAAAACATTCACAATTCTTTGTACAATGGAGGCGGAATAATGCAAAGGAAGGGAGTTTCCACAGTAGTGTATTGATCACAGACAGCAAAACTCCTGAATAAAGCTGAAGAGAGTGAACAAAAAAACCAAAATCTGTAAGCAGAAATAGTCTTATCTGATCATCGCACCTGTAACACAGGGAAACCGTGATGCATCTCACCTACTGCACACAGGAGGTGCGATGCATCCAGATTCCCAAGAGGAGAATGTGCGATGGCTCGTCCAGGGATGAGACTTCAACTTGGTTCTTGGTCACAGTTTGCAGCTTAGTTCAGGGATTTAGGTCGAGCTAATGATAGTCAGTAAATACAAATCACAGGGGCTGATATAATAAGGTTACTTGAGGCACCACCAGGGAAATTAGGATTTTTGCAAATCAATTGTTTAGTTTATAAACAAAATCCAGAGATAGACTGAAGCAGCATTGATCTACTTTGCACTTGCATAGCAAATGCAATTCGAACTCTAGCTGGCTTGACTTTAGGCTCCGTATGTAGTTTATAAAGCAAACAAATATAGACAAGCAAACAAGCTATTCACTTCCCAGCAGAGTCGCCATTTTTTTATCACGAAATCTAGTGTCTATGCAGAGCTGCTAGTCCCACCAAGATGGGTAGCTATCTTAGAAACAAACAAACTAAAGCCACTTTTGTTTTCCTTTATGAGAAGTAGATAGGAGAGGAGAAAATAATACCAACCTCAATCATTCGCTTGGTTGCTTACTTGTTCCTTCTCCCCTCTGATAGATCTTTGCCACTCCTTCCTTGCTTACCCACTTAAAAGAGTACATGTAAAGTCAAAGCAACATAATACCTTCAAAGTACAGAGATTCTACAATCATAAACAATATAGGACCAGATATATATTGACCACACAAATGCATATATCATCAAACATACAAGAATGTGGAGGAAAACTTGAATAACTTTATTGATATAAAGAATAGAAGAGAGGATTACAACCCATTGATCTAACCCGGCGTCATCCTCCTAGCATGAAAGCCCTTCTTCACCTCATGAAAATCTTAGAGCACCTAACACTATGATGTTACACTAGGAAACCAACAACACTTCCTTACAAGATACAAAATTCCAGCCTTCAACCTCTGGATCTATGGATGAGGGATCCATATATATATATTTGCAAAGGTGTGAGTCAGCTTTGGGATTTTTATTAGTGTCATTCCACTGATAGTTCTTGGTTCCACTTGGATATTTCATTGATCTCTTGCTCATCCTTGGGCAAATTTTGAGAGGCAAGTGTCATATGAGAAGTTTCTAGAAGATTCCTTGATCATCCATCTAGTAAATTGTCTCTTCCATTTGTCTATTCTCGCTCATCACACCCTATAGAAGGACTTTTCAGTATGCATCGCACCTCCCGTGTGTAGTAGGTGCGATGCATCGCACCCTGACCATGGAGCAAGTGAGATGATCCAGTTTTGACCAGTTTTGAGTAGTTTTTCATGGAGAGCTTCTGGGAGATGATGTAATCCGCTGACCTTGCTCCTCTAGGGTATGAAACAACACTTTTAGTGACTTAGAAGCCCTTAGTTTATGGACATATAAGATTGCGTTTGTAGTGCCCAAATATTTCTATAACAAAGTCTACATTTGTATCATTTAACCTCTTCTATTTGAAAGGGATCGATTCTTCTAATAGTGAAGTTTCACTTTGTAAAGCATCAACATCTTCATTACGTAACAACTCTAATCATATTGATAAATATAACGGAAATTCTTCCACTATGAATAGATAGTCATTTCTTCCACTTAGTCCTAATCCTAAGGACTATGAGAGAAGCATTGATGAAAGAGGGGATGAAGAATTTCAAATAAATAAAGAGTCACGGATTCCACTTAGTCCTAATCCTAAGGATTATGAGAGAAACAATGATGAGGAGCATGACGAAGAATTTCAAAATAATGGAGTGTCACGATGTCCAATTAGTCCTAATCCTATGGATTATGGGAGCAGCTGTGATGAAGAGCATGATGACAAATTTCAAAAGAATGGAGTGTCACAGTGTTCACTTAGTCCTAATCCTATCGACTATGAGAGCAGCAGTGATGAAGAGCATGATGAAGAATTTCAAAAGAATGGAGCGTCACAGTGTCCACTTATTCCTAATCCTAAGGACTATGAGAGAAACAATGATGAAGGGCATGATGATGAATTTCAAAAGAACGGAGTGTCACGGCGTCCTCTTAGTCCTAATCCTATAGACTATGAGAGCAGCAGTGATGAAGAGCATGATGATGAATTTCAAAAGAATGGAGTGTCACAGTGTCCTCTTAGTCCTAATCCTATGGACAATGAGAGCAGTAGTGATGAAGAGCATGATGATGAATTTCAAAAGAATGGAGTGTCATGGTGTCCTCTTAGTCCTAATCCTATGGAATATTAGAGCAGCAGTGATGAAGAATTTCAACTGAATAGAGTGTCACAATGTCCACTTAGTCCTAATCTATGGACTACGAAAGCAGTAGTGATGAAGAAAATGATGAAGAATTTCAAAAGAATGAAGTGTCACGATGTCCACTTAGTCCTAATCCTATGGACTATGAGAGCAACAGTGATGAAGAGTGTGATGAAAATTTTCATAGTCCTAATCCAATGGACTATGAGAGCAGCAGTGATGAAGAGCATGATGAAAATTTTCAAAAGAATGGAGTGTCATGGTGTCCACTTAGTCTTAATCCTATAGACTATGAGAGTAGTAGTGATGAAGAGCATGATGAAAAATTCAAAAGAATGGACTGTCATGGTGTCCTCTTAGTCCTAATCCTATGGACTATGAGAGCAGTAGTGATGAAGGACAAGATGAAGCACTTAGTCCTAATCCTAATGACTATAAAGGTAGCAGTGACAAAGGATAGGATGTAGCATCTTCAGTAAGTAAACAGTCACATTTTCGATGTAGTCCTGATTCTATGGACTATGAGAGCAGCATTTACAATGCACATGAGGAGTAATATCCAATAAACATCGAGTAAAATTTTCCATTTAGTCCCAATTCTAAGGACTATGATAGTAGCAATGAAGAATATCCTCCAAGTTAGTATTTGAAAAGCACAATTGATCATAGTGTGGATAACATTCCTCTTAATGATGATGAAAATTCTTATACAAATGATGATCCAATGATGGAGATGTTGCCAAGAAATATTGTATC
>APFE031577029.1:128968-143115 GCA_000404065.3 Pinus taeda
AAACCAATGTATGTTTGGAGAGGCGTCGACATCTGCGACATCAAATGTAAAACTAAGATAAGCAGGAATAACGACAAAAAACTCACTCTCTAAGCTAAGCACACTTCTAAATCTAAAACACACCAGCTAGAAGGAAAAAACTAACCTAACTAAAAAATCTCCACACTCGTTTTAAGCATAATACCTCTTCAGGTAAAGACCATTTCTGGGTTTACCTAAAGAGACCCCGTCAAAGTCTACCAATTCATAGGCCCCTTTCGCTAGCTTTCGCTTGACAACAAAGGGACCATGCCACATAGGCACGAATTTTCCAGCGCCTAAATTATCATTTGCTTGATCGTACAAAAGGACTAGATCTCCTTCCGAAAAATTGCGAGGGGTCACATTTCAATCATACTGAGCTTTAATACGTTTGGCATGAGATTCGATCGCTAATGCAACATCGCGGCGATTCTCATCTAGCTGAGCTAAGTATAATAAACGTCTTTCCTCTTCAGAAGTAGCTGGAAGTAACTCGATGGCCATTCGCAATGATGGGATTTCGCACTCAATAGGTAACACAGCTTCCAAACCATAAACTAGTTGGAAAGGAGTGAACCCTATTGATGTTTTAACTGAGGTTCGATACGCCCACAACGCTGAAAATAACATGTTGTGCCAGTTCAACCGATGAATCCCAATGATTCATCGGATCATGATGACTAGAACTTTGTTGATGGCTTGAACCAGGCCATTAGCTTGTGGATAATAAGGAGTTGAACTGTCGTGACGCAAGCCAAGCTGGCCTGTAAGTTCAGTCATCATAACGTTTCGAAAATGACGCCCATGATCAGTGATAATCGCTTGTGGAACACCAAACCTAGAAATTATATGATTGAATACGAAAATTGCAGCTATTTTGCCGTCTGCCTCAAATGTAGGCATCGCCTCGGCCCACTTAGTAAAATAATCTACGCAAGGATAATATACGCATGCCGCATGGCCGAGTGAGGGTTACATGTCATAAAATCGATACCCCATTTGGCAAAAGGACCAACGGCAATTTTAGGGTGAAGAGGAGCAGGTGGAGCGCGCATCTTTCGATCAAAAATTTGGCAATTGTGGCATTTTCCGACCGCAATAATACAATCTTTAAACAAAGACGGCCAAAAATAGCTAGCACGCAATATCTTTTGGGCAGTGGCATACCCAGACATATGACCGCCACATGCTCCAGAGTGACAGTCATTTAAGACCCTTTCGGCTTCCTCATGAGTCAAACAACGTCGAAAAATAGAGTCTTCCCCCAGGCGATAAAGTGTATCTGCAGTAATTTTGAATTGTTGGGATTGGAATCGGACTTTACGATGGTCGGATTGTGAAAGATCAGGTCGTAAGTTTTGGTTCTGGAGATAAGTGATGATATCTCCATACCATGGATCTAAAGTGCTAATCAGAAACAAGGATTCGTCCGCAATGGGCTCCTCTACCATAGTTTCCGTATCAACACGTGGGAAGTCACACATTAGTTCCGCAAAAAATAAAGATTTCTTTGACTTGGACTTTTAAAATTCCAAGTCAAACTCCTGCAAGATGACAATCCATTTGGAGTACTTTCCCCCCAGCAATTGCTTGGTCAAAATATAGATCATAGGGTTGCAATCGGAAATAACTGTAGTCTTGTGTAGTAAAATGTAATGACGAAAATGTTGGACAACTTGAACAACTGCCAATGCCAGTTTCTCCACATGTGAGTATTTTAGATCAATTGGATTTAACGTTCGACTAAGGTAATATATCACATGTTCAGTACCGAATTCATCTTCCTGGACTAATACCATTCCAATGGTGGAATAGGAAGCGGTGAGATACAAGAAGTAGTCCTGGTTGTAGTTGGGAGGATGCAACAATGGTGCATGGGTCAACGCGTGTTTTAGTGCATCAAAAGATTTTTCAACTATCTCGTCCCAAAAGAATGAAGTATTCTGTTTCAAAAACCGGGTAAAACCCTTTGTGATCTTGGTGTAGTTAGGGATAAATCGATGTAAAAAGTTTGCTTTCCCTTGCAAACTTTGGAGTTGGCGAAGACTTGAAGGAGGAGGCAATTTGATGATAGCTTCGACCTTCGAAGGATCGACGCGAATGCCGGCTTTTGAAACTATAAATCCCAACAATCGACCCGTTTCAATACAGAAAACACACTTGTGGGGATTCAACCGAATTCGATAATGCCTAAACCTCATAAAGATTTCTCGTAAATGGACGAGGTGCTCAGCTCGATGTAATGAATGAGCAGGCAAGTCATTGAGATAGGGTTGCACAATGTGTTTTATATCATGAAAACCAAACCAAAAAATGGGTGATTGCAAACAAATTTAACATTGCAAAGTAGAAAATCAGGTAATTGTAATGGAATATAACCTCCCAAACTAGGTGAATCCGGTCAAATGAGTCTTTTCATAGTTTATTCACCCTTTTTTTGTGCTAAAATGAAAAACAATAATTCCTTTTAAAATTAAAGTTGGGCTAAGTATATGAAATGGGCGTTTTATAAAAATTTCACCCCTCTAAAATGAAAAACCCCTTAAGTTTCACCCTTGCGCTAAAATTCGCCCTTGAAATTTACCATGATCATCATACCCCTTAATTTTCAGAGAACCCCATCCATTAATGGGTTAGGAATATATCTACGGTAGGAGGATATTGATGAATTATGTTAGTTTCTATGGAATCCCTTCTATTGAAACACCCTATGTTTCCACTACAAGAAAAAAGGTCATTGGTGAGGGTCATGCTTGTGATGGAGCATTAAGGCCTGTCACCAATGTCGCATATGGTGACAATCTTTAAAAAACGTTGTTGTAAGTGTATATACTAATGGTCCTTTATGGTTTGTCACCAAAGCCATTTTCAATGACACTTTTGGTGAGGGTCGTTAAAGGCTCGTCACTAATTCTATCTTTGGTGACACTTTTGGTGAGGGTCGTTAAAGGCCCATCACTAATTCTCTCTTTGGTGACACTTCTAGTGACGATCTTTTGTTGACCGTCACCAATGATCTTTTTGGTTAATTTTGGTGACGGTCAATAAATGTTCGTCATCATTTATCATTCCAATGAGTTTTTGATGACACTCCATGCCCGTGACGGACCTTCAAGGTCCATCATCAATGTCGCAAATGGTGACAGTCTTTAAAAAATTATTGTTGTAAGTTTATATAGTAATGGTCCTTTAAGGTTTGTCACTAAATCCGTTTTCAATGACACTTTTGGTGAGGGTTGTTAATTTCCCATCACTAATTCTCTCTTTGGTAACACTTTTGGTGAGGGTCGTTAAAGGCCCATCACTAATTCTCTCTTTGGTGACACTTCAAGTGACGATCTTTTATTGACCCTCACCAATGCTCTTTTTAGCTACTTTTGGTGACGGTCAATTTTTTTTTCATCATTGATCATTCCAATGAGTTTATGATGACACTATGTACCTGTTACTATATTTTTTGTCAAAATATAATGATTTAAGACCATTTTTGTGGAGTCTTTTTCATTATGTGTCCAAAGTCATAGTGGTTATAATACTGAGTCAGTTTGTTAAGAAGAAATTAGTGTGTATCATTTCTCTCAAGTCATAAGAATATAGTCTTCCTATGATTCAACACATGATTAATCTCTATTAGGTTTATTATCTATCAAATTTCCTTTAAATAAAGTTTCACTAGAGTGTGTAGGAACTATATTATTTAATACATAATTAAGCTCTGTCAATTCTATTAATGAGAGAGACCTAGCACTCATCAACACTCATGGCATACCTTAACATGCTTTGGAACAATACACTAACATTCCTTGGCACCTCGCATGTCTTGGAACATCTTTGTACCTGGAACATCTTTGTACCTAGAACATCTTGCCATGAGTAGGACGCCAAAGCACATGTTGGCATGCCATAGCATAGCATAACACTCCCCTATCATGTGTTGGCATTCCCTATAGTCCCTAGCATGCCCTTGAACTCCTTGGCATAATATTGCATTGACAAAAATTAGCACTTGGCACACATTGGCAGTTGGCATGTATTGGAACATATTATTAGTGTGCCTAGTATGCATCTTTTGAAAAATATAAAGTCCCGACTTATTAACCCTCTTATGTGTTCATTTCCTTTCATCTTAGCTTGGTTATTCCTTTTGTTGCCTTGAAACTCATTGGCACATATTGGCATACTCTGGCACCCCGCACATCCTAGCAAGTCTTAGCACCTGGAATTCCTTGGCACTATTAGGCACATGTTAGGACACCCCGGAACTACCTAACACACTCTACAACTTCTTGACATTCCCTGATATTCCCTGACATGCCTTACCCATTCTTAGCATACCTTTTCACTCCCTCCTTGGCATGACAACTAGCACTAATTGACACTCCCTAACACACCCTCATATTCATTCACTTCCATGCATTTTGACCTAGTTCTCCCTTGTATTGTCCTAGTACTCCCTAACACTCCTCAGCATGCATTGGCACTCTCTAGCACACCTTAGCACTCATAAGTGAAGAATGAAACTTGTAAACAATGTTACCAGACTCAGAATAGAAAATAAATTGGTGAAGAAAAAGAGCTAAGAGTTTTAATCAGATTGGGGAAAAATCGGGAAAAATTTCGGAAAAATCGGGAAAAAATTAGTGAATTCAATAAATAAAAATATACAGATATATTGAATTAAAAAAAAACATTTTTCATTGATATTTAGTAAAGCCATGTCCAAACAATTCATAATATCAATAGATGTCCAACATGTCATGAATGAATAAGCATCTCATATATGTTATGAGTCCAAACATGATCCAAAGTACTGAGTCATGACTCCTAACTAGTGACTACATAGAACTAGAAGCAACTACTTCTAAAAGTTTACAAACAACTCCATACTAATTAGAAAAAATTAGTAACTAAGAGTCTAAGGCTCTTAAGAGTAAGAACTAGAAGTGATTCCTCCCACTCCTTCGCTTGCTTAACTCTCAAAGTTCTTCAAGTCATGTAGGCTTAAAAGAGGAGCCTCCTTTAATTGGACCCAATCTGTTGCATTTGTAGTTTGCAAATCTATCTCTTCAAGTTCTATTGGTGAATGATCCAAACCTATCATTATCATGAGACATTGAAATTTGAATTTAAGTTTCACTTTGAAATTTAAAGTTTAAACTTTAAATTCCAGATCAAATTATGAAATCTTCAAATTCAAGCTCTCACCTAGTATTTTTTTGGTGCGAAGTTGTAGATTGTAATGGAAGAATACAAGATCATTTAAGTGTTTTTGTGTCAATCGGTTGTGCTTCTTAGAATGTATTTTCTCAAACATGCTCCAGTTTCACTCACAACCTGAAGCACTGCATGCTTGATTTAAGATTCGAATGGAAAATCTCTTCAAATCTAGCATATCACTAGAAAAGTTTTGCCACCAAAGACCTAGAAAGTGGCAAGGGTTCGTGAGTAGACGTACTAATAATAAATAGTAAAAACTTAAAAAACAACAAAATTTAATAAAACATTTAAGATACAAAATAAAGTTTAAACAACTTTAATGAACTGATAAAGTCTTCAAGCCTCAAAGGGTACCTGGCAACACCTTAGACCTTTCTCGTATAACACTCATATAGGAAAATAATTTAGGTGGCTATCTATAATCCTATAGTTGGCAAAAGACATGACTTTGAAATTCTAGATCAAGGAAGAACCTTTCCGTGCATGTCAAAAGTCCTCTGTGAACCTCCCCATCCTCATTAAATTTTATCTTATCATAAAAATACTATGGGTTTAAGAAGTACCTAGCAGCATGTAAGGGGGAATACAATTTCCTATCCCAATGTGCATCAATAATGTCCCAAAGAGGCATATAATTTACCTCCTCATCCCCATATCTTCTTTTGATGGCCTCCTTTGTGAGATCGATTTCCTCAAATGTAACCCATTGCAGGTTTGTCACCATCAACCATCCTGAAAGTTCGAGCTTTCAAATTTAAATTAATATGAAACATTGAAAATAAAAAGAAGCTTGAAATGAAATTTAAAACATGAAAAAGTTAAAAGACTTGAAGTACCTGAGAACTCTAACAAGGGATTCCATCACAACAATAATCTCTTCAGCATCTTTCCAGAAACCATCATTAGACACAAGTGCAACAACTTCAATGCCTTCAAGGGTCTTGGAATGTTTAGATGCCATCCAATCAAGTCCCAAGGACACCCTCTTCAGATTTATCTTTTACTCAACCACAAATTGCAAAGATATGAAATTTGTTGCAAATCTAGTCATTGCAGGTCGAAAAATTTCTTTACCTTTAGTGTATTTTCTCATGGTATTTAGGACAATAATGTGGTTGTATAGGTATTTGCTTATGGATTTTTCTTCTCCAAAACCTTATGTATCTAATGAAGCTTACCAATGTCCTCAAGCATTAAATCTATACAATGGGAAACACAATAGGTCCAAAATATAGTGGGGTCCCTAATCTCAAAAAGTCTACCAACAACCATATAATCAGTTGCATTGTCAGTGACAGTTTGTACAACATGTTCTTCTCCCACTTCTTGAATGACTTCCTCCATCATTTCACAAATAAGTTGTGCAGTCTTGACCTTGTCTAAGGCATCAACTGATTTGAGAAACATTGTACCCACTAGACAAGATACAAGGAGATTTATTAAATTTCTATTCCTCTGATCTATCCATCCATCACTCATGATCATGCACCATGTTTCTGCCCATGATGAACGAAACTCAAATAGCAAAAGAATGGCATCTTCAAGACTTAGCAAATTTGTCCTAATGCTCTCTAATGAAGGAGATTTGAACCCTGGACCTGCAACAACAACTGCATCAATCATAGCTTGCCAATAAGGACTTATGGCATAGTGGAAAGGTATGTTAGAATAGTACCAAAAGTTAGCAATGGCCTTCCTTACCTGACTATGGATATTTTTTTCCCAACCAGTGGTATCCAAGGTAGGTTGGGAACTAGGCTTTGTGCAGGGAGAAGAAAAGGTGTTTATGTTTCCACCTCCAATGTTGAATGCGAGAGGATTCATTTGGCCTTGAGTTTGACTTGGACTTGGAGGCATGTGTGGTTAACTTGGGAACTGCATCTAGGATTCAACAGAGGGAGATGACAATGGGGTAGTCGAAGAAAAATTGTCAACTCTAGGTGTTCCTATTTCTATTTTTTTCTTTTATTTAATTGCATCATGCTGACTCAACATATCAATGGCCAAGGTTGCTTGGTGTTTGACATTTTCGTCAACATTTTTGCAGAGACCTATATCATGTTTGGGTATTTGTGCAAGGTGGTAATTGAATCTATAAATTCCTCCACTACATTTTGCTTTGAAAAATTTACAAAGGAGCTGAAGGTCTCCAAGAATCTTGTCAAAATAAGCCCAAGAAAAGTCCTTCTCCCTCTACATTGTTGTTGTTTTGGACCTGTGTTTAAATTGCGGCTTCTGTTTAGATTTGGAGTTGTGACTTATATTTAATTTGGCTCCCATAAAATACAATAAAAAATTAAAATTAAAAATTCCATATATAACTTTGCAAAAAAGAGGGTTGGTTTTAAAGGATATGAGGTTTTGTTAACAATCAAAGAGGAGTCTGTCCAACAATAGAAGCACATTTCAACCTAATATATCATTATGACCTGGAGACACAATTAGGTATATATGAGGAAATTCTACCTAAATGAAATATTATAAACATATATTGCATTGTAATCTTGAATTTGCAAGTTCGTTTAGCATAAGAAAACTAAACCAATACATCAATAATAGATTCCGGAAGAACAAAAATACCGAAAGTTGTGAATGCATGGTTAAAGAATTTGAAGTCGGCAAGACATCAACCAAGGAAGGAATGCTTGATGACTTGGTCGATGGTTGGTATGAAACCATTTCTTAGTGCATTTTTTAAATTTATTTAAGCCCCATTTATAGGGTTGAAAAGTCATAACCAAAGCATTACGTGGAACATCCAATTTCTGAACAATGAAACTTGAAACGTGCCATTGAAAATGACATTGAAACTTCAATATAGTAATATACATATTATTTAAGCCAAGTTCTAATGTAGCTTGATTGTTAAATAGTGAAGCGGCTAAGCCTAAAGGTAACACACGTTGAAGATGATGCGCGACTACCCGATATGGAGTCTGGACTTAGGCTCACCTTGGTGGTTCCCTGATATTGAGTCTGGACTGTGTAATAGTAAGTAGTGATTGATTACTAAAGGTCTTGATGTATGAGTTTTGGGCTTGAGAAATGAGAAATAAATTTTGGAATGACTGACGTTTAGTTTTTAGCAATGTGGCATACCTAAACTTGAAAAGCTCATGCTCATCGAGTCAAGGCCGAAAATCGAATGAATTGGAATCAATCGTAGGAATCTGCTTTAATCGACAGGTCTCAAGTCAAACTTACATTGACCATGAGTTAAAATTGGTTAACGCGAGTTAGACTAGCAAATATTTAGATCAGATCGTTTAGAGAGAGCATATTCCAACTCCTGATTAATCGCAATTGATTGGCGAGTCCTATTTCATTACTTGTAACTAAAATATGAATTGAAAATAGGAGATCTTATAGTTGAAACTAGTTGTAAATTTTCTAAACTGAAATTGGCCCATCGACATCGTTTCTATCTATGGCTAGGCGCGCCAATGGAAGAGATCCATTTTAAATCAGGTTCATGGAGAAAATATTTTATGGATGATGTTTCTCTTATGTCGAGGAAGACATACTGATATTTTTTACTAAATTTGAATAACAATAGTATTTACTTTGTATCTCCCGTATCTGACTATTTTTATCTCCTATAACTCATACAAAAAGTGGGGTAATAGTAGACATGTAGCATCAATCTCCACTCCTTTTAATCCAAAGTTCTGCATGAAAAGCTTTGTGTCACTTGCGCCGCAAAGCCTTCACTGTAGAGTGTGAAGTTAACACCTACCTCTACATGACAAAAGCTATACATACCTTTTGACTTGGTTTTTTCACCTTTTGTCCATTCTTTGTTTGGAGTCTAGGACAACAAGCTATAGATACTTTTTTTCCATACCTCTATGTGAGTGTAACTTTTCACATTTTCTTTGCTTCAACCAATATCAAAAGCATTTGTGAGCTTCTTTCAAGGAATGAATACATGCTTCAATCATGGAAATTAGCAAAGTTTCTAAAGCAAAAAATAATGATGGAGTTATCCTTTTCCATTTCAAATATGTTAGGATTATATTGAGAGCTTTTTAGAGATAAGTATTAACTGGCCCTCTACTTTTCCCTTTTCCTTAATATATACTACGTCTCTTACTACATTTCTAATCAAGAGATTTACATCAAATATTGGATCAAAGGGACAAGGACATTTCATAAATGCTTCCTTGTCTAGTAGAAGAATAAAAGGTCAACATGTTAGCTTGGCTCCAATTTCTTGGGAATTAATAATTGTTTTGAAAAATTAATACTCTTGTTTGAATCTAGAACTATGTTTAAGCTTTGAAAAAGGATTTTCCTCCAAACTTATCTTGGAAACATAATTATTAAATACTTCTCTATATCTCCTCCACTAGAATGAATGGCTTGTATGTTGAAATGTATAGTAGAGATCCCTTCTGAAAACCCTGATCATCCCATTGTCACCAAGAGCTCTTCCTTATCCCCAAATTGGACCCTAAACAACATTGAGTACTTAATTATGATCCAACCTGAGAAATTTTGGTTCTCACTACAACTCAAGAGCTATTAAATTTAAAGTGCGCTAATATGATTCATCATTCTTTCATTGAATAAGTATATTTCTTTTGAATTTGTCATTTGTGCTTCTAGTATGTGGCACTGACCTTGTTTCACTTGAAAGGATTTTTATTCTTGGACTATGAAAATTCTAGTAACATTTAGGCCTTTTGTAGTATTTGTACCCCATGATCATTTCTGCAAGATGTATGTCCTATGTGGAAAGAAATAAGAATTTAGTTATTACCTCCTAAGATAAAGCACTGTTTCTTTTATTAGGTGCCATGTAACGTCCTCTACAAATTGAGGATGAATGAGACGTAATATCCTATCCATCCCCATAGACTATAGTCCTCCATAAAGGGTAAAAAACCCCAAAATACCCATTGTGGAGAAATTTTTGGGGAAACTATACTTAAAAAACCAAAATTTGGGGTTTGGAGTAAGGTTTACTCAATCACTTAAGAGCATGAAACCCCTATGCAAAATCTATAAATAAAGAACGATTGAATTCATTTTGGATCACCAAGTGTGGATTAATTCATTTGTTCTTGAGAATTAGGTCTGATAGTTTTTGACCCCTTCTATCTCTTGTCAATTTCAATGGTGAAATATTCCACCCTAGTTGACATTCCCTTATTACCTCACTGTTCGAGGACAAGGGTCTCTCGTTGGTCAGCGAATTATGTTGGATATTGGTCCCTTGTCTTTTTCCAGGCAGAAGATTTCTATTAAAGGTGAATGAATTTGGAGGATAGTACATGATAGCTTAGTTCTGTTTGGCATACACCTCTCTTGAAGGAAGCAACAAGGTTTCTCAGCCCTTAATATCTTGTTCCGGGCAAAGCACTTACCTTAAGCAGTGGATTCGTTTCTAGCACCTGGAGTAGCAAAACTCTTTGCTTTATTTAGTTTTTGCATTCATAGTTAAAAGGAGCACTTCCCTAGTTATAAATTCTCAGCCTTAGCTAAGGAAGCATGTTTGCATATCTCATATCATATTCACTAGTGGCAAATTTTAATTGTCTTATCTATTCATGCAAGGAAGGTGTATTAGGATTAGGAGTTAAGAAAGTTGAGACATTGTTGTACACGTTTCTAGATTTACCTTCTAGACTAAAGGAAAAGTGAATAGTACTGTTTGAAATTTTTAGTTATTTCTTGCTTCAAAGAGTAATATATAGTGATGCGATTTTATTTTCAAATCTGTGTGCTTGTTGTTACTTTCTTTAGTGGCATGTGCTTCCCTATCCAGAACAATGGGTTTTTCGGCAGTATCTAGCCTCCAAAGCTTCTTCAATGCAAACTAAATATCAAATCATGCCCTCGTACTCCAAATAATCTGAGGCATCACCCTGGAGAAGTTCCAAAGTAGACCAATGAGCTTTCATAGGCCAACTCAAACCCCATGTCAGTATACAAGTGTTGACATCATTGCTACAAAAATTATTCTGAAGTGTTGCATCCTACACGAATTCCTAAGATGGATGCCCACAGGGGTTCTAGAATGAGGCTCAACCTTCATTACCACATTTAAGACTTTTCAAAGGGATCGGTCCCTTTAAACCATACCAATTTTTACACTTTCACAATTTGGCCATGTTCCTATCAATTTATATTTTGTATTGAAAAGTAAGTCCTATTTTACATGTTTATTAAATTTAGGAACAATTATAGGTCAACTCCATCAAAATGTCAACAAATTTGTGGGTCAGGTCAACATTTCTCCAAATACTATCACACATGTATATATAATCACACGTTTTCGTTTTTAGATCTTGATTGGTTGAACAAAAAGGTTCGTTGCCTATGTAATTTTGTCCCATACCTCCACATTAGCACTCATAGATAACAATATTCTTAATTCTTCATCTTTGCACACAGTAAGGTCCCTTTTCGTTGCTATTTTTAATGGAGCAACCTTTGACAGTACAAATTTTACCACATAGATGTTGTTGTTGGATAGAAATCTCCAGAGGAGTCTTACACCAGACATATAAATGGCTATTGTATATCACAATAATAAGAATTGACATATAAAGATGTGTAGACCCTAAACTATGTGAATTCGATCCATTACTTTTTCTTTCATGGCAGATTTTGTTCTGCATAGTAGATGTGTTGTGGCACTTGAGTGTGTTCGCATAAAAAATTCTATGGCCAAACCTGGATTCTCACATGTCATGGAAACTCAACATATGCCTTGTTCACCTAATAATTACTTGTAACTCATCTTAGATTACTCATGTAAAATCTCACTAATCCCACTTAACAAGTTACCAAGACAAGGCTCATCACATCCAACCTTGGTCTAAAACAATTAAGCAACATAATTTACATCTTGACATGCCATAGCACCTGACATGTCTTAGAATTTCTTGGCACTATGTGGCATGTGTTAACATCCCCTACATTCCATGTCATTCTTTGACACTCCCTAGCACACCGTGGCACTTCCCGACATAACTTGGTAGTTTAGCATACCTTGGCATTGCCTAACATATAACCTTGTCACTCCCTCCTTAACACACCTAGAACTCATTGAAACTCCCTCTCACACACTCTTATTCGTTAATTTCCATGCATTTTGAGCTAGTGCTTCCTTATGTTTCCTTTACACCCCTTAACACTCCCAAGCTCATCCTAGCACCTGATACATCTTGGCCTACCACGTTAACACTCTAGCATTCCTTGGCACTACATAGTATACCTTGTCACTCTCTCCTTAGCACACCTAGACATCGTTAACACTCTTGGTCACAAACTCTTATTCATTCATTTCCATGCATTTTTACCTAGTTCTCCCTTGTGTTTCCATAGCACTCCTTATCACTCCTTGACACGTGTTGTTACACCCTAGCACCTATGACATCTTGGCATGTCGCCCTAGCCTCTAACATGCCTTAACACTGCCTAGCATACCTTGTCAATTTGGCCTTAGCACACCTAGAACTCACTGAAACTTCTAATCACAAACTCTTATTTGTTCATTTCCATTCATTTTGACATAGTTCTCCCTTGTGTTTCCCTGGCACTCCCAGCTAACACTTCCTTACACGCGTTGGCACATCTTGGCTGCATGTCACCCTAGAACTCTAACATTCCTTAGCATTGTCAAGCATGCCTTGTAACTCCTCCTTAACACACTTGGAACTCACTAACACTCCAAGTCACACACTCTTATTCCTTCATTTCCATGAATTATAACCTAGTTCTCCCTCATGTTTCCCTAACACTCCTTGGCACACCATGCCACTTGTCACATCTTAGTAGGAATTCCTTGCACTCTATCGTCTATTGGCACTACTTATCATACATTGTCATTCCCTCTTTATCACACTTATAACTTGTTAACACTTCCTATGACACACACACATTCGTTCATTTACATGTAATTGAAACGAGTCCTCCCTTGTGTTTTCTTGGCAATCCCTAGCATGTGTTGGCGCCACATCCTAGAATCTAGCACACATTCGCATGTCTTGACATGCCTAACATTCCTTGGAACTTTATAACATGTGTTAGAACTTCCTAAAATTCTTTGCACACCTTGGCACTGCCTAGTTATCATGCCCTCATAGATAACCTTACTTTTGTTCTGACTTGGGAACCCAACCAAGTCATTGAAAATAGTGTTGTGCCTAGACCAAAGTCTCCCTTTGTCTGAAAGTGCTTTTTCCATCTTCTTATCACAATCATAGGCTTTCTTCGTACAAGTCCTAATATGAAATTCACCTAACACACTTCATCCATGGGACACCTAGAATTCACTGAAACTCCCTGGCATAATCTCTTATTCATTCATTTGCATGCACTTTGACCTAGTTCTCCCTTATGATTCCCTGGTGTTAGTGTCGGTCTTAAGCCCTCCATCAGTGATCAATTGCTCTTTGCATATGCATGGTTAGGTGTCTCATCAGTGTCAATTTTGCATCCCGCTAGGCATGCCATAACATTGAATGGAGGAAGCTAGTCATTTTTCCCTTCTTGGCTTTGCTGGATGAGGTCATACTACAATGTAACTGAGTCATATTTGTCGTTATTTTGTCTTGAGGTCCCATGGTCTTAGGTCTAGGGTTTTGAGTTAAAATTATGTCAAGGTCACGAGTCAAGGTCAGTGAGTTCCCAGCAAGCCAGAAGGAGGTATGTACATGTGTTTCATTGTTACTTTCATCAGCTACAGATCATTTTATGCCTTGGATTTAAAAACTTTGTTTTTAAGTCCAAGGATCATGACAAATTTGTAAAAATAAAGAAATTCTCAGAAAGTTTGCTGAAGTGCCGGAAACAACCCTGGTTCCTTCTCCACAGTTCGTCAGATGGTCAACCTGCAAAAAGAACGAAGTCAAACGCATCAAAAGAGCTCATTTCAGGACAAAATGACTCCAAAACAG